>WBMV01008903.1:2539916-2574170 GCA_013396655.1 Campylorhamphus procurvoides | reverse complement strand
CCCCCCCTTCCTTTTATCTTGCCAATTTGCTTACTCCAAGAATTCAGGCTACAAGGTAAAAAGGTACAAAAAGTTGAGCACTCATTATTCCTTTGACTGTCTTTTTAAGGAGTAATCTTGTTATTCTCCTTAAAAAAAAAAAACCCTATTGTTATTGTTATTATAATAAGACAATAATTTTAAAGACCGTAAAGTATAAAATGTTAATGCCTTATAAAGACAAGAGATAATATTAAAAATTTAAAATTATAAATAAATGAATAAATAACAAAACCTGGCAGAAAGATCAAAAGTTCACTGACAATTTTTCTAAACATTTATTCTTTTACTTTTGTAATTAGCCCATGTTAATCCCTCTGGTCAACTAGTAATTCCTTGTTCTCTAGACCTCACACAAAGTGATTTTAATTCTTCCAGTATCATGTAAAAATCACAAAAAAACCGTTCAAGCTATTAACATGGTGAAAATATTAACAAAATTAAGAATTAGGAAACTACCTGTCAGAACATGTTTTGCCATACCTATCATTTAATATTGTTTATTTCTCTAAAGCCAACAGATAGAATATACAACTTTTTCATTCTGCAAACATTTCTTCCTTGAAATTAGTGTAAATTGGAACTAACAAAGAGAGTATAATATTGCTTCAAAGTGTTTTATTCTGTGTTTTACAATCCATTGCAGAGTCATCTAATTGACCTCACACAAACAGTAAATGTAATTTTACTATAACTTCCTTGTAGTAATAAGCTACCTGCTATGCTTTGTGACCTAAAGGGTTCACCTCTTCAGGTTCCTGTCCATTAACACTTTCCAGGGGCTCATGGGCAGTCTGACTTCTCTCTCGTGTGTCTAATGTACTGGAGAGGAGCTCCACTGCAGTGGAGTGTTATTACATATCTGTTGTGCAGGAGGTACCTAGGCAGGACTGAGATGAATAAGTCCATTTAGGTTTTTATTCCCTCTGGTTTAACTTGTTTGACTGCATACTATACCTACTTATTGTTCAAGCAAGTTTAAGAGTTTTGTCTCCCATCTCAGACTCATGGTTATCCAGAAGCTGCCTCAGGATGTTGCAAGTGTTTGAAACAACTCAGGTGAACAGAGTATTTAATGCAATTCATAAAGGAAGGCTATAATTTGAGCAAGTCATGCCAACGTTTACAACAGGCATGAGGCAGGACAAAGGGACCTCCCAGGGGACAACTCAAAGTATCATTCAGATAGATGTTAGATCCAACATCTTGAAAGTCATTGTGGCTCTTGACTGACTTTTTAACAGATCAAGAAATGATATTAAAGTGATTAATTCATACTGCCATGCTGGTGAAGAGACAGGGTACATATGAAGTTGGGAGGAGGCCACTGATCTCAGCTGACCAAAAGAACATTCCATACTACATAACATCGTGTTCAGTGTACAAAGTGTAGGGGGAGAAGGAGGAAGGAGAGAACATTTGGAGTGATGACATTTGTCTTCCCAAGTAACCATAGTGTATGATGTGTCCTGCGTTCCTGGAGAAGGCTGAACACCTGCTGCCCCACGGGAAGCACAGAATTAATTCCTTGATTTGCTTTGCTTGTGTGCATGGCTTTTGTTTTCCCTATTAAATTGTTTTTATCACAGCTCATGAGTGTTCCAGCTTTTACCTCTGTGATTCTCTCCTCAGCCCCACTGGTATGGGAGCAAGAGAGTACTGCATGGTACTTGGTTGCTGGCTGGGGTTAAACCATGACAATTAAGCTAGGATCGTTTACTGTCCTTATGTTGTACATGAGGACTTTTCTTCTAATTCCAATTGTTGATTTCTAATATATTTTAAAGACCTCAAATATTGTTTTGTAAATAATATTTTTATTTTAACAAGATGAAAACCACTGTAGATTCTATATGTTCAGGTTTTCACATGCCATTACTTTATCAAAGTTCTTCTTTCTAATTCCTATGATATGTCTGTTCTAAATCTCTTGAACAAAAAAGATAATCAACCTTTTCTAAGATTGGGCTGTTAGTTTTAAATTTAATGCCTCTGAAATATTGTTTAAATTTAGAGCAGGAAAATTATGTTTAGGGCAATATTAATTGTTATAATTGGTCATAGAAAATAGAATTCTCAGGTTAATTGAAAGCAGATGTGTACTGATATGAGGGAGAGTTTGAAAATTCTGGTTTTGCACAGATGATTAAAGCAAAACACCTTACTGTTCAATAGCTCAGTACGTTCTAGTTCAGAAGTCCTGGACACCTGGACAGAGAAAAACAACATGAAAATGCTATTTATAAGTGATTAATTTTGCATTTTAAATTTGTGTATATGGATAAGATTCCTGGTCAAGACCTATGGAGGAATGCAGGATTCCAAATCTCACTGAAAAGGAAAATTAGGTTCCTAGCTATATCTTTAAATCTAGTCCCTCACCTTTTTTACTACTTCACAAAATGACAGATGTAATGTACTCATCACATTTCAAGCCTTCAACTTTTTAAAAAACTTTTTTTCAAGTGAAAAAGAAAATAATTAGAAGAAATATCCAGAAAAATATTTGACTGTTTTTGCCCAGAGCTAGGCATTAATAGGCAATACAAATATTGCACACATTAATATGTAGTACCAAGCTGAAATGTTGCAAAAAGAGAAGAAAAAGGAAGATAATATGAGTTTGTTTACCTGTATAGCTTGAAACGCTCACAGAGAACTTCCTGAAATATCTAATCTGAATTGATATTCAAGTAACCTTTGAGTACCATGAAGTTTATTTAAATTCAACTTTCCAGTTTATATTCAATTTTGATTAGAGAAGTTTTCTGAGATTAGAATAATTGGACTATAATTTCTGTTTCTAATTGTTTCTTGTAACAACCCTTATGCATTTAATCTGAAAATTTATTAAAAAACCTGAAAACACCTTTGCCCTTTACTACTAGTGTTTTCTTTCAACAATTATAATTGTGCAGTGGCTTACCTGGTTCTTTATTTTGACAACACTGCTTTAAGGACACATTATTCATAAAGTAGGAAGTAACCTTTGAAGATGATAAGAGCGATGCAGTGTGCTCACTTCAAGTAGCAAAAATAGTACTTGAATTCAGCCTTCTTTCAAGTTTGATCTGCCTCTGAGAATCAGAATGGTACAATAGAAATTAGTATGTGTATGAACTACCTACAAAAAGGCTTTCTGAAAAGGTTTCTGTCTCATCCTTCCCTTGCTCTCTTTTGCTCCCAGTGAACTTCTTTGCCAGTCTTCAATGTGATATATTAAGAATTTAAGCCTTGCTCACTAGAAGAGGTGTATGAAATGAGAAATCAGAGAAATAAAAGCTTGGTACATCCCTCTTGGCATTTTATTCTTTTAACCTATGGACACTGTCCTATGGCAAACAGAACTGACCTACATGGAAATTTCAATCTAATTCAGAGCAGGAGAGGGAGGGGAAAACCTCATTTCTCATCTGAAAAAGAACCAGAAAGAAGAAAAATTAGGATAAAAGTACTCTGATAGCTACAGAGATAGCTTGATTAAATCACCTCTCTGAAAGTGTAAACAGAATAAAATGTCCTTATGTGTCTGGTTTATTCACTGAGACAATAGCCTTGTAGTTTGCTTATTTTTTTATTTCGTCCATTTGCTGTCTTGTGTTTATTTTACATTACAGGGCATTTATTTTGCAGGAGGAACTTTTCCTCTCATATCATTTTTCTCTAGTGGTATCATGCTGTGTATGTTATGTTTATTCATGAAGAGGGAAACACATTTCCTGGGCACTAAGGAATGTATTGTTTTAGATCGAGTCTCAGTCTATACTTAAGTATATTCCTATTCATAATCATTTACTTAAAGGGATTTAAGCATTCATATAAGTTAATTATGTGATGAAGTGTTTGGTTTTACAGACATGAGTGTTCTATTATACTTTTTTCAGTTAATAAAATGATATTGTTTTATAAAATATGTACTGAGTATATGGAGGTTGGTATATTAGCCTCACCTTATTATCAGGTATTAAATATTCATTGCAACATGATTATATCGAGTTTCAGTAGAGACACAATAGTCTTGTGTGTCAGAGTAAGTTTCAACATTATTAAGCCAAGAAAGGCCCAAACTATAAATCTTTCTTACAATTTGATTGCTGCTTATTACTCAGCAATCCACAAGCAAATGTCATGGAGATGCTATCCTGAACTAAGTTTTTTATTTACTGTTTCTGTTTAGGTTGGACCACAAGAAAATACAGGTATTCCATAGTTCTGATGAAAATTTTATTTCCCTCTTCTCCAGAGAATGACAACAGAGGAGCCTTGGAAGTGGAGGTTCTTGCAAAATCGTATCATTTGCAGATATTAAACTGTACTCCTTCTGTAAATCTGAGTGCACAATCAACCAGGAACTCCCTATAACTGCCCAAGACAATAGTTATGGAAGTTGGCAGTTTAGAGGTAGCTAAAAGTCACTGCCCCTGCATACTTTCTTCGTAAAGTCATATATTTTGGCATGCTGTTGTGGTTAATTAGGGTCATGGAGCAGCTAAAATTTCAAAACTACAGATAATTCAATGGGGAGCAGAAGAGTGGGTTTAGATCCAGGGCTTTTATCTGGATAACAAAAGCAGGACAGATTTGCATCATCTTCAGCATAACTGGCTTTTAATCAAAAGTGATTTGAACATAAATATTGAGATTTTTGTTCCCGAAGCAGTGTGATTGTTTTCATTTCCCCTTGAAGCAGGATGTAACTGCAAATGCCATTCAGCTGGAATGCTGACAGCCAGCTGAACTCTGAGGGCCATGACCCCACTGAAATGATTCTTTATGCTGAGGAAGAGCATGCAAATGGCTTCCAATGCAGAAAGTAGAAAAGAAACACTTTCTAACAAATATATATCTCTTAGTTACAAGCTGAGATAAAAAACAACCAGACAAACAAATCAATTTTTCCTTCAAATGAACATCCACGAGGTTCCATCAGTAGCTAGGACAAACACAGACTTATGAATATAAATATTACAACTAATATAAAACTTGAAAGTGAGTGTGCAGCCCTGCACTGAATCATGTAATATCAAATCTTTGAGGGAAATTTAAAAGCTGGCTTGTCACATGGACTATTCAGGCATCAACATAAACAAGGCAGGATGAAGCTACTCTTCTTACGCCTATCAGTGTCAGCAACACAAGCACAATCAAGGTTATACTCCAGATAAATTGCTCTCCACAGTTGATGGCTTGAGGGAGACGAAAGATAAGAAAAGAATGAATTTAACAAAGGATATTTAGTGTTACTTGCTATGGCAACATTGTTGAAATTGTATGTGTGCTACTACAAACCAAGAAAAGGCAGGGATACTAAGCAAGTGTGCAGATGAAACAAAACTGGGAGAAGCTGCTGACTCCCTCCACAGCAGAGAGGGCCTGCAAAGAGGCCTCAACAAACTAGAGGGCTGGGCAGTCACCAACCATATGATGTTCAACAAGGGGAAGTGCCCTGGGATGGGGCAACCTGGAATGTATGTATAGCCTGGCGAATGTGATGCTGGCAAGGAGTGCTGCAGAAAGACCTGCAGAGAGATGAACAAGAGCTAAGGTAATCACGGTCTCAGACAAAGTGATTCTGAGGATTTTCTCTGGAGGAAGTAAATCTATGTCAAAGTTGTATCCAAAGAGGAAGAATCAAAATAAAGTAACAAAAAACAAACAAAATCTATGTGGACAATTTCAAAATTATAAGTTTAAGGGAAAATCCACAGGAATAAAATATACACCATGAAGACCCTGACATCAGATATCACTTAGACACTGACTGCAACATCACTGTGGATCAGTGATAAAAGCATCATTATGCTTTTAGGACCACTAGCTACTGAGTTTATGTGTTCAGGGACAAATACAATGACAGAAAGTAATAGGAAGAAACAAAAAAACATACATAAAGCCATCAAAAACAATATTTTGTCAATGTATTAATCTATGATACAACATAGGAATTCATAGTTTACAAAAATTATATAGCAGAACTTGAAAAAAGACACAAAATACTGTCAGAGTTGAAGAACAACTTCATTATAAGGAGAGATGCATAAATGCAATACTCCCAAGCTTGGAAGACAGACAACAGGGGAAGGAGGGAGTAACACACAGAAAAGGGAATACTGATGAATTACAACTATGATCTACAGTTTTTAATAGCAGAAAACTCAAGTGGCACATGAAGGGAATTATCAGGTGTAAACTTTAAAAGAAACAAAAAGAAGCTTGTTTCACACAGTACATAATTAAAATGTCATGCACACTGGATGCCAAACTGAAATGTTTTTGAAAATAGAGTAAACAATTCACAAAAATAAAGTTAAATACAGTCTACTAATCAGAATATTAAGCATAGAGCATCCAGACCAGGAAGTCCATAAACTGGTGATTTGTCACAAGATAGGAGGAACATAGCATGCTAAAAAAGGTGATATAATGATAGAAGTATCATTGTACTTCTTTTTTGTGCACCGCTTTGAAGAATTAACTACTCTTCTTGTCTAAAACATTACACAACATGGAACAAAGTCTTTAATTAGCGGGCACTACATATCTGAAATAGTTTTACCATAGAGTGCATTATTTGGGAGTTACAAAATATGTGGAAGCTTTCCTAATATCATTAATAAAAAGAAATTATACCAAATAGTATCCTAACTAAAAATAGTAGCATACATTTTAACAACTGCATGATAAAACTGCTGTCCTGAATAAGAAAGAAAGAAATATATAATTTTTATATATATATCAGTAGACTGCTAAGCTTCACCAAAAACTTTATGCATATATGTAAAGCTATTTTAGAAACAATAGTCTTCCTGTAGATTAAATAACAATTTTCTTGTAAAACAACAATGATATTTGTTCCAAAATGTACTATTTGATTCACTTACTCAGTGACTATATTAGCCACTTGAATAGTCTTGTTTAGCAAATATCTTGCTGCAAAGTCAAAATTTGTTAAAATATATACATGGAGAGAGGAGTTGAGGTTGACTGTTGTGAAATAAATTTTTTTGATTTTTTTTTGCCCCCAGATAAGAGTAAAGCAGTTGGTTTTTTATATGGACTCTGTGAGGTGCAAGATATCTTTAATATTAATTTACTTACTTTCAAACAGTTGAGTGTCAGGTAACTTTCATGGGTTTGAGCAATTCACTGCCTGGTAAACTTTTTCTAAACCTTTTTCAGTGTTGAGATTTGCAGAGGGAATTATACACACACACAAAGCAAAGACCTAAAATTATATGTGTATCTATGTATGTGTGAATACGTGTGTCTGTATGTACAAACACTCATATACACACAGCTTTTACAACATTCTCTGTTATACATTCTTGTGGTTAAGCATGGGTGTAAGCGCTTTGCTAAATGAGGGCAATCAGTGCATACTATCTTTAATCAAAATTCCTACAGAAATACATGCAAAGTTTTGTCTCACTGACAAAAATATGAGGATATTTTTTTGGAACACTGCCAAATATCCCAAGGAATTAAGACTGAAATATTGAATCTAATGCAATCTTGGGTTTTTTAAGTGCCTTGAGCCAAATGTTAATACCTGTAATTGTAGCATAACCCATGATCCATTGAGCTAATGGACCTGGGAGACAGTTTTGAGAGGAGGGTTTGGCCCAGACTTTAGGAAGAAAATGTATGATAAATTTTGAAAGATCCCAATGCAAAAGCTTTCAGTATCACAAAGTTTATATGTACAAGAATATTAATCAAAGTGTGTATGAAAGCCATAATATTTCTAAAGTGGAGGTTGTTGCTGTATCTTCCCCTATGTGGGCCTGAAAGTGTATTTCACAATTTACATGTACATCCATGATTTGTCTAATGAACCTTGGTTGTTTAGCAACAAGGAACAACTAAGCTAGCAAAAATCAATCTCAATGCTCTATCTTGCTAAATCTTCCTAACAATACTGTAAGATGAAACATCATTGCAATAAGAAACAAATCTTGCATTTAATTAGTATTTTAGTGCACTTGTTTATCATCTGAATGTAACATCTAAAGAGTGTAGAGGATGGATTTGTTCCTCGCTACAGGTCTGAAATGCAGCTCAATATTGTGTAATTAAAATTCCATTTACTTCCTAGTCTTTTACCTCTATCATGAAAGGGAAACATATACTTGTGATGATTCCATAAGAGAAATCCATGAATGGTCTTGCAGTTACTCCAAGAAGAGGTAGTACACGGTCTTCAACAAGCTGAAACTCACCTCAGATATACCAGGTAGATTCTGCATGAATCTTCCAGGCAACAGAACTATCTCCAATTTTGATGTACCCCTGGTAATGCAGGAGGCACAACGATATTTACAGGCTGTGAACCTTATTCCATTTCAAAATAGGTCCTCCATGGAGCACCTAAGATTCTGAATGAGCCTTAATGAGTTTGTGTTTGAGCAGAGATGTGTTGGTTTTTTGTTTTTTTTTTTTTTTTTTTTACAAGGCAATATCTGTTTACATTTAGTACTGGTTAATGTTTATCCTTCAATTTAAAAATATACAATTTTTTCCTTCCACACTTTTCATGTCCCTTACAGAAACAGGTCTTTGAGGTGTCTGTTCATATTGCTCTCTTCTCTCTCCTGAGAACTGGACCCAAAAAGGCAGATATGGGATGTTTTCAAGATGCAGATACTAAGAATATCATGAGGGTTTTTTTTTTTTTCAATCTACGTGATTTTGATGTCTTAGTTCAACAAAAAAAAGAAAAAAAACCAACCCACAAAAGGTTACCTAGTCTCTGATCATTTTCCTTTCATGCATGAACATTTGTACAAAGTAGAAAAGCAGAAGTAACTTATGTTGCTTTAAACACTATAATAGCTAATGGACTTTGAAGGGAGCATAATGGGACTGACACTGTTCTGCTAACCTTCTCCCTCTCCCCAGTGCCCTTGTCAGCTACAGAGGTCTGCACAGCATCTATACTGTGACTGAGAAATGCATTGTTGTTTTCTTTGCCCTCTACTTGGTTCTTTGGCACTTTTTTGTGAGATTTGCATACTGCCCTTTGTGAATTCTACTCAAATATATTTTAGGTACAGTACAATTCTTTCCAGCTTGTCAGGAATACAAAACAAAGATGCACTAATACCAAAAAGCTTCAATGGAATACAAAGGACTTGCCTTTGGGATGCCTGATTTACGTTCCTTTTTAAGGAAAGTGTTACACTGTACATCATTCTGGCTGGCATCACACTGGATGTCTGTCAGAAGCTACCTTTTTCAACTGTCAACCCATCAAATTAATTGCTTTGTTCTGAATGTGCGTTGGGTGTTGACAGATTTTTTTTTTCCATTTAACCTACTGATAAAGAATCTAGATATTTGGAAGACAGACTATAGACATTTTTGAGAAGGACAAAATGGACATTGCAATAACTGAAAAAGTAATCATGTTTATATCCTTATGAGGTAAAGTAAAGCTATACTGAAATAGTAGAACAAGTGCAGGCATCTTGCCAACATACCACTCAGACTATAATATAGGTCTTTTAGAACTTTGCCAAGTATTTTGGCACTGAGAAACTGCTGACAAATTAATATGTTTATGTGCTGCATACAGCATCTATTTTAGACTGTAGTGCTGCACTAAACATATTTTCCTAAATACACTCACTTTATCAGATTTTTTTCCTCTGAGAGATTTCCTTATCTACCTTAAACTATGCAAGAAGGTTTTTCTTTCAACTGTTTTTTATAAATATTTCAAATTAACAATTCATTATTCAATTCTTAGGGGCTTTGGACACTGCAATAATTCCATGTAATTTTGTTATACAACATATAATTTTATAAACTCTTCAGGCAGCTAGAAATTTTAGGATGGTGTTCATTATTGGATGTAAAGAGTGGTACTGTATAAGTGATGTTTTGCTTTCCTTGCTAATTTAAAAGTTAACAAAAGAATCGCTATTACTGATCCAATGAAACTGTGTACACACACAAATAAATACAAACATATTACCTGTATACATATATATGCACATACTTACTTGTGTGCATGCATTTCATTCAAAGTGAAAACACTTACAAGCAAAACATGTTATTTATGTTATGCTATAGGATATCTTTAATGAAAGAAACTAAAGGAAATTAAGGACAAAACCTAGATATCATAAACACAATGAGAACAATGCCTGTCTTTCATGGCATAATCTATCCAGACTGCACAAAACTTAATTCAATTCCCTTTTTTCCCTTTTGAAATCTGAATCCAGTTTGCTCAGGTCAAAAGATTTTTCTAAAAGACCTGCAAATGGGTATAAAAATAGAAAGAAAAACATTAATTCAGTCTACTCTCTTCATACTATTGCACCTTCTCTATATTCTTTACAATTTCAACATGCCAAAGTGTAGGATGTGTATGTTGAACATACATCATTTAGTGTCTTGGCACATTTGCCCAGTGCCTTGAATAATCCCTAGAATGAGAATAGATTTCCTCATGGCTGTTAGCCTGGACAGCCCATAACACGGGACAGCATATATGGATCCAAATCATCTGGTCACAGGAGAGAGTCACACTATCTCCCAGAATAAATGATATCATGAGCTGAAGGCTGGTAAAATACTGATTTTGTGAATCTCCAGTCTTCTAAATTTAATGCAAAATAGGTGGATCTAACTTTTATAATTTATTTAATGAAAACGGCATTTTTTACTGAATAAATTATTTATCAAAACAAAAGCATTAATTTCATTCAAAACTGAAGACAATGTGCCTCAACAGAGTACGCTCTTTATCTTATGCCTAACATGGCAAATCATTAATGATTACCATGCTAGAGATGATGCTAATTTATATTACTTTATTTCTAAGTTGTAAAGTTCAGAATCAGCTTTGGATGATCTGGACAGCAGTACATTGTAGGTGTTCTCATAAGCAGTCAATATCAGTTGTGATTCAATGCAGTTAGTGACATGCTGTATCATCCCCTGTCATTATGTCAGTAATTTTTCCAGTGCTAACCTTTTCAGAGTCTTACAAAACCACCATATAGGCATGTCAGCAGAAAGAGGCAATAGACACTTTGTCTTCCAACCGTACTATTTAGAACAAGCAAAGCACTTCACTATTAAATGGTTGCACTCATACCCTGACAGTTCCTTGGGATGCCTATAACTACCTGAATGACTTTAGCAAGTAGATATAGTACCTGTGTTTGAAAAAGTTTAATGGGAAAAGGCAATCAGCCTCTTTCCCTTGTTCCTTTCAGTCCTTGTAATTGTAAGTCAGAAAATGGCTGAATATATTTTTCTGATTTGTATTTCCATATCTGGGAAAATCAAATCCCAGCTAACCAAAATGTATATGTGTGTCACATTAATTACTTCAATGAATTTTGGTTACATGAAATTATGCTTAAAGAAGTAATAATATAAAGAAAAACAGTCAGTGGTGCACTGAAAAGGGAAATTAATGCTTTTTTAGCTTACTATGTAAATGCTTATTTAGTTCCAAGAACAACTTGTGTTAATACTGTAGAATTAAAATGAAGATATCATCCATTCATGTAAAAATACATTTAAAACTAGTGAAAGAAAAGAGAAAGTTTGGAAACATTATGTTCTCTGATAAATTTCTAGGTCGAGAAGTGCAAATAAAGATATCAAGGAATATCTAAAGTGTATGCTCAAACACAGTCTTACATCAAACAGGAAAGGAAAAAAAAAAGTTACTGCTGTAAAACCTTGCAGTAACTAATGCAAACAAACAAACAAAAACAACAAAAAAGGACGCTGAAAATTGATAAGAAAATAGAACTGCCTTGATTAGATCAATTCTATTAAAAGCTCTGAAAGACAATAAATGATTCCATAGAGGTAATCTGCAGTTCAGGTTTATTCAGTAATCCACTGGAGGTCTTTGTCAAAATCTTTTGACAAGCTAATTAAAAGGAGACAGTTCTACAGTACTGAGTATTTACCTCTGTGAAATGAGTCAACCCATCTTCAGGTTTCTATATCCATCTTCTCAACAGTGTCCCACTAACCTTTCTGGGTATCATTAATATACTTCTTCATCATTATAACATCAGAGTTACATGTCACTTGACTGTACTTGGGGGGGGGGGATTATGTTTATGTAAAAATATGGAGAAACTATTACTTAGCAAAGTCTAGACACTGTAAATCTCAACAAATTATATGATCTGCATATAGCTTTCTATTTTACAGATAAATATGCTGAAAAATGTAATAAACCCCTATCTAAAATTCCAAATAGAATAGTTAACATCTTAAAACATTATGATGACAATATATTTTTTTTAATATTAATTTACTTTATGTCTTAAATGATTCCTAATTTGACTGGAATGACATTATTTCTTCATGTACTTTTTAAGAAGCTGTTTAGAAAATAGAAAATGAAAATGTCCCAGATAAAATCTTAAGCCAATGTTCCACATATTTGCTTGGGATTATAAAGACCTTAAATATTATCATTTGCCCTCCAAAACTTCATGATTTTTGATAGCACCCATTCCAAAAAGATTCTATAAAATCCGTATCTGTTTTATTGTGCTGATGACAATACTGTGTATATTTTTTCTGCATCAGATAAAACAGTTGTTAGTCTGTGTGATTTTCCCCACATTTCCAGATGTTTTTGGTGTGAGTTGCATTCTTCACTTGATAACTGTATTTTGTTTCAGCTGACCTTGTTCAATAACATTTCTACAATGGAGTTAAGTTGATAACTAAGGATTTAGTTACTACTCTATGATTGACTCACTATACAACTGTCCCTTTCTTGCATTTCATTTGGTGTATTAATAGAAAGAGGCTAATAATGCTTGCTTTAGAAAAGCTGTTTTAATTATGTGGATGGTAAGATACTTTGATGATTTAAGCTAAAGATTGTTTTTCAAAGCTGGGACAGATTTTAAAAAAAAGTGTTCCTAGGAACACATGCAGAATCCATAAAACTGTATCCCGTTGCTGCTGCACTGAAGTTAGGGCCAATAAAATCTACAAAGAAAATTCTGTTCCTAAAAAGGGAGAAACAAAGGCAACAGTCTCCAGAGGGGACCACGTGTAGCAACTGTTAGTTTTTCCAAAAGAGACCTACAACCTTGGCAATCTCTCAGTAAGAGGACTTTTATGCAACATCAGTAAATTAGAGGGAATAGATTAGGGTCATTTTAGTTTCTAACCAAACACTGTTAGCTAGCTAACAGGTGTTAGCTAGGTGTTTTGTGAAATTTGAGGGGATATTGGTTTTTGCACGTCCCCTTAGGAGGAGACCTATCAGTCCCATAATTGAGCTAATGTAGAACTCTGAAAAGAGCAAATTAATAGAGCTGGTGCTTTTACTCCAACTGACCTTTCCATCACAGTGTATGGATGTTCCTACATTGGCATTTTATTTTGGCCCAGGACCGAGCTTTTCAAGCTTTTGATCTGCCACTGTCAAGGCTCAAACACAGCTGACAACTCAGTCCCACACAGTCACTCACTCATTTCCCCCACAGTGGGGGACAGAATCTGAACAGTAAAAGTGAGAAAACTCAAAGAATGAGAAAAGATTATTTATTAGCCAAAGAAATCCTGCTCACATAAGCAAAGCAAAACAAATAATTCATTCACCACTTGCCATGGGTAGGCACCTTCTTCAGACACCCCCAGAAAAGCAGGGTTCTATCACACAACGGAGATGGCCAACTCCATCACTCCCAGTTCCCCCCCCATCCTCTTTCTTCCCCCGTCTTTATAGGCTAAGCATGATGTCATATGGCATGGGATGTCCTTTTGGTCAGTTGGGATCAGCTGGCCAAGCTATGTCCCCTCCCAACTCCCTGTGCACTCCTAGCCTCCTTCTGGAATGGTAGGGTGAGAAGAAGAAAAAGCCTTGACTCTGTGCAAGTGCTGCCCTGCAGCAGTGAGAATATCCCCGAGTTACCAACAATGTTTCCAGCATAGATCCAAAACACAGCTCAGTAATAGCTACTTTGAGAAAAATTAAATCTATCCAGCCAAAACCAGCACAACCATTCTTCCACTGCTAAAGTAGAGCACACAGGTTGAATTCCTTTTGGATAATACCTGACCAGTGTGTGCGTGCTTAGACATATCTAGGATGCTTCTAGGCCTAGGAGGCGGTTGTGGTTTAACACCAGTCAGCAAACAAGACACTCACTCACCCTTCTGCACCAGTGGGATCAGGGAGAGAATCAGAAGGGAAAAAGTTAGAAAACTCGAGGATTGATATCAAATCAGTTTAATTGGAAAATCAAAAGCAAAGCATACAAAAAAAACCCCCAAACAACCACAAATCCAACAAACAAACAAAAAACAAAACAAGGAATTAATTCACTGCTTCCCATAGTCAGGCAGATGGTCAGCCAAGTCCAGGAGAGCAGTACCCCATCATGCATAATAGTGACTTGAGAATGCTACCACTCCAAACATCCCCATTTTCCTCCTTCTTTGCCCCATTTTATGTACTGAGCATGATGTAATTTCTTACAGAAATTACATCTTTGCTCATTTTCTTCACCTGTCCTGGCTGTGTCCCCTCTAAACTTCCAATGAACTCCTAATTTCCTTGCCAGTGTGGCAGTATGAAAAGCAGGAAAGGCTGTGGTTCTGTGTAAGCACTGCTCAGAATAACAAAAACATATATATATTATCATCACTGTGTTCAGCACAAATTCAAAATGTATCAAATCACACAAATCACTGCAAAGAAAATTAACTCTACCCCAGACAAAACCAACATTGAGGCTTTCAGTTCTCTAAATCAGGCTATAATGAAGCAGCCCTATCATCCTAAACTTATGTCAAGGATGTCATCTTCTCATTAACAAATGCTATACTCTAGATCTGCATCTAATGGGAAAAAAATACTTGCTGGTATAAGAAATATTACCTGTTTTAACACTGAGAGCTGTCAATGTTGTCATATTCTCATATAAAGAATAAATGCTACTCATTTCCTTGCAGTAGACGTTCTCTTACACAAATTGAGAAGCAATTATATCATAGGTTTATTATAACATAAAAATAAGGACTGATTCTTCAGTTTTGTGACACTGCAGAATTTTTTGTGTGTGTGCATTAGAAATTGTACCAGTGATATCTTTTTGTGCTTTTATTGATTCATTTTAGAAATATTTCCTTCTTTTTTACTATGAAATTAGGTTATCTAAAGAAAAGTTTTCTTTGCATAAACCCATGATATTATTTTAAGTATTTTACTAGTGTATTCATCCTTGTTAATTTAAGCCAACTTGATCTGATATAGTGTAGCCTTGCTGTGAAGATCTCTGTGTGTTTTATATCAGTTCTAAAAATTGCTGAAATAATATTTTCATTTAAATTCCATCTGTCTATTTTAGACATTCCCAGTGTTACATAGATTCAAATTTGCATTTTGCAGTCTTCAGGGCCTGTTACCTAATAATGGGCTTACATTTCTACTTTCTTTTTTAGTTGATTGGCATTGTATCAGTATTTCAAGGATTGTTTACCACATACCTGTTAAATATGTGAAAAAACTAGAAGTGAGACATCATAGTTTGATAGACAGCTCTGTGCACCACAGAGATCATCAGTATTCTCTGGGTTTCTTTGCCGTGCAGGGTAAAATAAAAAAAATAAAATAAATATAATTCTTATACAAACTTATAGAAACCTGTCCTTTGGATATATGCTTTCACTCCCTATTAATGCCAAGCAAATTGATTTCATCATTGCCCTATTTCCCTTTATTGTCTGATGGTGTCTGAAGGCACTTCCAAAAAGGCTTCACCTCACAACACAGCTGGCTGAGAAAAAGCAGCCAGCATGCTAACATTCAGAGTCTTTAATTCATGAACCCAGCAGGCATCACATCTCATATCCCAGACTATGATCAGATCTTATGTCCTTTTTATCAAAAAATCTCTAACTGATTTAGCCCACATAGCTCATTTGTATGCTAAGTCAGCAATTGTTCCTAATTTCAACAAAGCATCCAGGAGCAAGGCTCTTCTCTAGCAAGTTTGGTATTCTAGGAGTGTAACTGAAATGGCAACTGGTCATTTTGGTTGTTCCTGTGCTTAATGGACAACTAAGAATTCTGAGAGGGTAAATCCCTTCTTCTCCTTTAGGCATGTATTTTAAAATGGGATAAATTGCTTCTGGATACATCTCTCTAGACAGGACAGAGATGCTGAGGACGGGATTGATCTAATATCTATTAGTCACTAAATAGTTTGTTGTTTTGATTCAAGAGAACTACTCCAGAATCTCTGTACAAAGAGTTAAAGAGATAAAGAAAACCAAGATGGGAATTAGGATAAGACTTTGTGTCTGTGAGTTGAAGTGTCTTGGAAGCACTGCTTTCTCTGGTTAGTGTAAAGGAAGACTGGCTTTGATTACCTTATACAAACAACTTGCAGATGTTTAAATATATGTGAAATAAGTACTCTGGCATGTGAATACCTTGCTTGACAGCACTTATGACTATGGGCAAATGATTTGTGAAACAGAAGTGCCTACCATTTGGATTTACTCAGGGGTCAAGCCAATGTGTGATATCCTAAGTACAGTAGATAAATGTACACATACTGGTATAATGTCCAGTGCAGCTTCTTTTCTCCCTACAGTGGATACCTGCAGATACTGTAATTGATCAAAAAATTATCATAGTCATTTCCAGTTTTTGGCATAGATGACATCTCAATGACTTTCTGTGACAGTGAGTTTCCCTGGTTGACCACACATTACCTTAAAGAAAAAATCTTATAATTGTGTTCCATTCTACTGACTTGAATTTACATTGAAAGACTCCCTGTGTTATGGAATCATTATGCATTATGCCACTGCTACTCTGCCACAAGATAATGAGGAGGGACTTTTCAGTTCTAAATTTTTAGTGCCTTGACATTCAAAATTAAATAATACTAGGCTTTATAATTTCTTATCAAATTTCAGTTCTGCCATGATGATTGTTGGACACCTTCATGGTTCATCTCCATGGTGGTGCAAGGCAAGTTTGTTCATTTGCTGCCAGACACACTCTGATTTCAGGCATCTAAAATTGAAAACTCTAAATTCTGCATATTATGACATGACTGTGCAGTTCCTAATATGAATAATTATCTTTTAAAGCAGATTACGTTTGAGGTTGTTGTCTAACACACATTTAGTGATTCTCTCTTGAGATTAGATTAGATTATTTTCCCTTAAAAATTTGCAAGATATATAGATCTTAAAATTATTAAAAAAATCATGTTTTTATTTTTCTTCTTGATAATTTTTTCTGTGAGATTTAGTTCAAAATTTTAATTTCATTCCTCTACACTTTCATTTGGTGAGAATTGTTAAGACTTGGTTTCCTCCAGGATACTTTCATAGAGACTAATGGGAATTATTTCACATTTAAAGGCTAATTTGGAGGTAAAAAGTAAATTTTATGATGCACTTTTTTTTTTACTATCTTCTTCTTTGGCAACCTTTAGTGGAGTGTAAGAACAGTTGATCTCTCTTTTTGATCAAATTACATTTTTTTCTGCTCTGTTACACAGCTTACCTTCCTACTTCCATTTATCTACAGCAATTCTGATTATAAAATGAAACTCTACATGATCAGCACTAAAATGGTCACTGATCCCTATCTTGACATAATTTATCAGGATATTAAAAATCCTTTAGGTGACTGTATGGTTGTTTTGCCCTTAAGTTCAAACCACTATTGCTTAGCTTTTATTTTCACGTAGTTTTTTTTTTTCTTTTTCTTCTCCCTATCCCCTCTCTCCCAACTTTCACAATCAAAACTGGACACAATATACTTTCCATGACTATCTGCCCAAGCCAATGTTATACAAAAAATGTAAGATAAACCCCAAGTCTCCAGAATTCTTTAAATGTGGCAAAATGTAATTTCTGGACTTTGAATGTAGGGCATGAGTTTGTAAGTGTGCTGTGGTTTGTGGCCTGAAGTGTACAGAACAGATGAAACAGATGTTATGTTCCCCTTCTGGATTACAAATCCAAGCAGTTCTTTCCTGAAATTTAAACAACTATGTTTAATTAACCATCTATGCCCCATTAGTCTTCTGCTTCTTCATATTCAAGCCCTTCCACTTTCTCAGTCAAGTCAACTTGAGTTTTTAAAGGAATTTCAGCAGATTAAGACTCATAGTATTGAGACAAATGTTAATGTAAAGCCTATAGTGCTAAATCCTGTGAGATTGCGGTCACAGAATCGCTCACAGGAGGTGTTTGGCACTCAGGGACAGTGTTCAGCATCTTAATGAAGTACATAAGCCCTTATCACACAAAAGCCAATATTTGCACCTAGTTTTCACAAGAGAAATTGATTCTGTGGAGTTGAATCTGCCAGTAAAACTGTTTCTGTGAGAACTCATGCTGGTAAAAGATTCTGGAGTTGATTTGTTTTTAAGTTTGTTTCTTCATTTTTGTTTATTTGTTTGTGGTTTTTGTTTGTTTGCTTGGTTTGGAGTCTGGTTTTATTTTCCTGTATTGTATAGGTATGTACACTCTCGGCAGGGTTCTCGGAGAAAGTGTGTTTTCACATCAAGCAACTACCCTCAAAGATGTCAATAGGCGTGGCAGAGCAGTGTAGCACCTGAAATGTTGTAACGCCTTCCTCTTCCTGTTCAGTCTTTCAGTATTTGTGCAAGTTAGTCCTCTGACAAGCAAGATACAAGCCAGTGTTAGATAAAAGGCTTAGCATTTAAGACAAATAATGAAATGGAAAATTATGAAACTTCTTTAACAATTCATGTAAAGTTGATCATAACATCCAAAAACTTGTTTCCAGACATCTCCACATCTCCAAAGATAGTTCATATCTATATAGTTTATATTTTCTAAACTTCTGACCTTGCTGAAGGTCTCAGTAAATATTGATAAACTTATTATAGGGAGAAGTGATTCCAGCTTTTACTGCTCAGGAGACAAAAGGCACAGGTTTTCAAGGATATCTCCCTGTGTCAGGACCCCTCTTGCCATCCTGAAAAGATCTCTTTCCATACAGTGATGATGGCTCATGATCATATTGAAGCATTGTATATGAAGCCTATCTCAACCAGGAGAGACAAAGCAGATCTCTCTGAAGGGCCAAAGCCATCACAGAAAAAAAAAAACAAGTCTGAAATTGTGGACACTGACAAGTGGTAGATGTGTGTGTGTGTGTTTTAATGTACAAAATTTAACTTCTGAACTCCCAAGTACAAGCCTCCTACTCTCTATTTGTACCCTGTGTAGGCTGATTGCAAATGTTTCAGTCACTCAGACAAAAAAAAGGGCACACCATGAACCATCCAATTAATAAAGAGACATGAGACAGAATCATCAATGAGGAGGTTGATCACATGTTATTCTTCTGTATGTAGGCTAATATATTGAGGAAAACAAAGTCCTTGGTTGCTGTAAAGAGAGTTCTTTAAAGGAGCTGGTCTCAGAAAGAATAAAGGAGCTTGGAAAGAAGGTGGCAAAGATTGGGGATGGAGGAAGGGTCCTGCAAGTGAAGGAAGATCCTGAAGATAAGAGATGCATGGAGACAAATTACAGGGGATGTTCAAAGACCTTGGACAGTGACAGCTGAGATGGGAAACTGTGAACAGTGGCATGGCAGGAGCCAAATGGCTTTCTGTCCAATCATCAAAATCAGCTGTGACCTTCCTTTGGATTGCAGGGAAGTTAAAATGTAACACAGCAGGTGGCAGTGAGAAAGTGAGTAATTTTCTCATCTATTTGGCTGCTAAATAAACTACGATATTCAGATCTACTGCAGATTACTTTTACTCTGGACTTTTGCTTATAACAAAAGCACAAAAATGTTGACCTGAAAATTTGTTAAATGGTGTGAGTAAAAAAACCTGTTTTGATCAAATCAAATGAAGTCTGATACAAAGAGAAAATACCTTTATTTTCCACAAAGAGAACCTCTGATCCCTGCAGAGATCTCTCTCTACCTTTTTCTAACTCTGAATACCATTAACAGCATGCTGTTCTTTTGCTTGGCTAACCCTAAATGTAAGACCAAAGCAGTATATTTTTAACTGAATCCTTCCAATGAGGACCTGGGGATTGATTCAGTTACTCATCTTGGGGAAAATTAGGTAGTATTTTATTAGCTCTTAAAAAAATAAATCTACTTGATCAAGAGTTTATGTCATCTGGATCAATCTTACTAGGACAATTTTTAACCATCCTTTCAGGGACGATTAGATAGCTACTTTTACGTGTGGGATTGCTATGTGGTCCCTTGTCTGATTCCACAGAGTAGAAGCAGATTTGGAGGCAACTGCTTTGTCCATGTTAGGAATGCTCTTGAAATAGAATCAAGGTTATGCTCATCTTATAAATAGACAAAAAATGGACAAGTCAATATTTTTTGGCTTATGTATGGAAAGATTTTTCTCTCTAGTGCAAAAAGAAGAGACTCTGAGCCTTAGTGTAAAGTAAGTTATGCCAAAGTTCTGAGTTATGCCAATGTGGTAATGAGAGTAGTGAGACATCCTCAAATTCCTCCATGTGAGGGAAGTCTGTCAGGCCACAAGTCTATCTTAGAGCAAAGCAGTTCTTTTCCTAATGATAAATCCCTTAAAATTTCAGGCTAAAATATGAGCCACTCCTGTAGCTGCAACTGTTCAATATATAGGAGGTAAAATAGGAGCACACTTAGTAAATATATCCTTTTAACCTCCTCAAAATGCTATGATGCAAAAAGATGTACCTCACAAAAAGTGCAGTACCCATGTCAGCAATAGAGATACTAATGCTTAGAAAACATTTTTCTTAGTGTTGTTGTATAGACTGACAATGGAAAACTACGGATCTTAGTCTGTACCTCTGTCAGGTACTTGTAAGCCACATAATATCATTTAATGAGTCATGTGAGTGAGATAGTTTCCTGTGGTTGTAGACCTAAACAGTGAGGATTTTGGGTTATCTACAACAGGTATAGTGGCAAATAGTTGTACATCTGAAGGAAGAAGGGAATACAAAAACTTCTGGTTTTGTTTTATTCTTGCAGAACATACATGCATTTATTTTTGAACTGAGAATACACTGTCCATGCCATAATCTAAAACCAGAATTGCTGTGATTTTTTATAACTCATGAAAATATCTCTTAACATTTTTTAATACTATGTTGAAGCCATAGGAACTCTTGAAAGTATGCATTGACCCATAGTCACCGACTGACCATCCAACTATTGATCCAACACCTGTTAGTAACTACAAAACCAAACAAAAACCTGCATACAAAAGAAAAGGAAAAAGAAAAAAAACAAAACCAAAAAAGCCCGAAACAAAACAAAACCAAAAAATAAAGCAAAACCAAAAATAAAATAAAAACCAAAACAAAACCAGAAAAATGAAAAACTAGTTATTGCTAGATAAATCTTTTTCATGCATATAGCACATTTGGCTACATACATCAATTTATTATTTGGCTTGTGCTTGTAATCCTTCAAGTTTCAGTCTTGGTGAAAATTGGTTGTTACTTTGACTTGTAAAAATACTAATTTTAAGCATGCAGGCTATTTCCTCATGGAGATTTTGTATACTATAGTACCCTGACAAATCATAGGAATCAATCCCCCTGCAAAATTTTACCATGAAGGCATTGAAAAAACTAGCCTGCTCAATTGCTGCACATGCAATTACTTTTCAGAAAACTGACAGCAGAACTTTAAAATTTAAACTCAGCAAATAGCTAATAAATCTTTCAAATGAATAATTTTTCAAAGAAAGGAGCCTGAAGCTAGCACTGGGTGGCCTATGAAGGAATAATTAGAGTCTTGCATGTCTACTATCCTAATCTAATCTCTTACCTGCTCCAAATACTTACCTCCTTCTGAGAGGTTTGGATTCTGATGAAGCAAAACACTTAAGTGTCTGCTTGATTTTAACTTGAGGATGTGCTTTATGAGAGCATGTAATCTGAGTACTTCTTCCTGCATCCTTCTCCCTGATTATCTCTCTATTTGAGAAATAGGAAGAAAAATTATAATATTGTTTTCATCTTTTTCATATTACATTCAATTTCAGTTTTCAACAATCAAGTACCTTAACTAGACAGTTTGCATTCAACTCAGAGAGATAAATACATAGAAAGAAATGAACAGCTGTGAAATTTCAAGCTATTGAGATTTGTTTGTACAAATTTAAATACTCTTTCTTTTAAAACAAGAAAGAGGAAGCTATAATATTTTATATATTAGCCTAGTAGCAGACAAATTTGCCTTTGAAGTGAGAAATGCAGTTTAATTTTGCAACTAGAGATTTCCATATTTGGGTCCTCCATCTCACAGGATAAAGCTTTATCAAAGTTGCCATGTAAATTACTGTGATAAGAACATTTTTACATCTGTTGGTATGATATTACCTACGTTTTAGTTACATGACAGTGATTTTAGTGTAGAACAGCTACAGTTAGAACATTGTTGCTGTTTAAAGGAGGTATCATCTCCATAAAGATGGTCAGTACAGCAGAGAAGAGACAGAACCTAAGAGTCACTCCTGCTCTGAAATTGATGTTTTAGATATGCATTTATTTTCTTATTTTGCAGGGGGAAAAATATGAAAGGTAATTGTTAAATGGATAAGGGAAGGAAAAAGTGAAGTTAGAAACTGAGAAATAGAATAGTGGGCAAATCAACCAGCTGGGAATAGGATATTCATAAAGAAACATGGGTTTTGTTGTTTTCATTATAGCTTTGGTCTCCACTCCAGCAATCAGTTCTGGTTTATCTGCTCTGCCTACAGTCCCTTTCCCCAAAGCCATGATGTTGAAAGAAGAAAAAGGTGTCTAAAATGTAGAGCCTAGAAAAAAAATAGCTATATTTCTGACCTTAGGCAGAATAAAACTAGGTTGTGTTGGATCCTGTCACTGGGGAAAACCAGTCAGTTCACGTGGTTCGAATCACATTAGGTTGAAGCAGTTCATTGATTTATAAACAACATGTTAACAAAGATCAATATGAACACAAGTGATAAATCATGATACTAGACAGTTACAGAGTGTTAAGTAGCTACACATTTCCCAGCCCTGTAACTAATCCCCAGGAGGACACACCACTAATACACCCCCAAGCACCCACAGGCAGGCACATGGCAGAGGCTGGTTGGTGGTGCTGCTGTCTATCCTCCTCCAGGGTCTGCTCCACCTGACAACTCTTCACACTGCCTTCACACCTCTTTTCAATCTGGTTCCCTCTGTATTTCTACTTCTGGTCCTATGCCCACAGTACACCTATGTCTTATGCATATAGGGGACTTAGGGAAAATATTCCTGAGCCCTCAGACTCTAAGTTACAAACATCCAGACATTTCATTTTACCTGAATTTGGCTAAGCATTTTATACAGTGGAGATAAATGAACCCTGAACACTACCACACTTTAATGAACCACATATAAACTTTTATTCTTTGTAGAATCACCCCCAAAACAATCTTTTAATGTAACAGATAACACTGTCCACTGTTGAAAAAAATTGGTGGTATTGTATGTTTTTAAAGAAATATTTCTTTCTGGACTTGAACTTGATCAGAGATTTGGTCAAACTTGAAGCCTTTGTGATTCAAATAATTAAAATTAACAAAAACAAAGGAAAGGATGTGCTATTATTTTAGACACTATGACAGTCAGCTACAAAACCTATTGATTTATATCAGGGCATGAATTCATAATTATCAGTTGAGGAATACAGTTTTAAAGTTCAGTGCAAGAGCATTTCAATGTCTGACCCAACTATTCAAACAAATCTTGCACAAATTTCTACCTCATTAATCTGTTTGTTCAGAGGGGATCCCTATGTATTTGAAGTTATCTAATTGAAAGTATACTTGATTTTATTTTCTATTGAGTGGATTTTTTTTTGTTTAGAATACCCTCTGAACTCTTGAAACATTACCTGTCATTTGGCTGATTGGCTTTACTACAAAAGTGAAATTAATGCCAAGGTAGAGCCTATTCATTTAAGTGTTGGACTCAGTGATCCTTGTGGGTCTCTTCACCTCAGAATACTCTGTGACTCTATCATATTTGCTCCTGTGAAGTCATTAATTACATATATGTATGTAAAAAATACAGCATCCAGTCTAAGTTGATTAGTCCCTCTATATTTTGTGGGAAAAATAGCACACTGTTTTAAATGAGGTGTTCCAAACAAGAAGGATGAATTAGAACTTTAATTTAAATAAAATTGAGTTTAAATAAACTCAATTTACTGTAAAAGAGAAGGATGAGTGAATGGCTAATTTGATCCATCTTCTCACCTTTAGGCCACTAAATTCTATGTCGAATTTCCACTTTGTACTATTTGTTCTCTTTATTTCTATTGTCCAAATCCAGAACATCTGTCTTTTTGTCTAACAAGTTGTTCTCATATATCAATGGCATACTAGTTGTGCCTGGATAAAAAGCTTAGCTATGCAAAATTTTTGCAAAGTAGATGATAAAGATGCAAAGTACTTTAACTTCAGGCTGAGCAACATTACAACGCCCACTTTGTAACTTTCTTTATCTTCCCTTTGTTAAATGTTAATATTCTTCATGAAAATGCTAAACTGACATTAGAGTCTACCTATGGATTTTAGAGATTTTTAGTATATCTGCTTTTTAGCTTCAGCCAGTCTTGCATAAACAGCCCTTATATACAGAGTAAGTGTTGTGCAAAACGGATGTTTTCTATGTACTTACAGTGAGTACATATATAGTGTTTAGAGTCACAGTTTGCTACTTTGAACATAACAACTTTTATGCAGACCTCATTTTGCTTTGCACATGTATTTTCTCACTTTAACCCAAATGTAGTTTCCAATTCTCTCTTAAATAACTCTGATAGTATTGTTTTCCTTGAAGAAAACATTAGTATTGTTTTCCTTTAGTAGTACTGGCGAGTGAATAATTATAGCCACTGCACAGTCAAAATGTGTACATGTGTTAGGCAATAAGTTATAACAAAACTCAACATTATAAGAATCTGATGAATCAGATGTTTTGTGTAACACAGTAGGTTCCTTCAGAAAAATCTATACTTTCCAAACTGCATCAGCCATTTGCTTTCTAACTTCTAATACTATGCACTGAATCTCCAAATAATGACAATATTTTCATATTTCATATGACAATAAATTCCTTGAAAATTAATTGTAGAATGCTTTGTGTGCTTCAGAGCAAGGCTTGTCAACAAATACAAAAATGAATCTAGGATATGTCAGATATGTTTGGAACATTCCCAAAAGATAAGCACTTGTCCTATTAGTGCAGATTTTATTTTATTTTATTTTAATTTTAATTTTAAATAGCCTGCAATAATCTTCAGAACTGTAGCTGTCTGATAAAATTATCACTTAATGTTGCTTTTGGGGCCTGCTGCTTCGGGATTTTTTTCATCTCATAAATGGGATGAAACAGAACAACAGAATTTACAAGATAAGGTACATTAATTAGATAATAAACATTTTAAATGCATTCTTATTCTTTGACTAACAAATATATTTCCATAATCAATTTAAAATATGCACTCTCACAAAACTATTCGTAATTGTTTTACTATGCTATTTCTGCATTTGTAGGGAAAAATGACATTTGAAATATCAAATATACAAAGTCCCCAAACTTAGATCCACATATTCATGTAAACAAAATTCTGAATTACTTCCCTCTTCTCAAATATTCATGTGTTTTTCTCTCTTTTGTGTTGATATATTTCTGTAGAAATCTGAATGCATACAGAGCTGCATAAGAAGTCCAACTGCAAAATATCTACTCTTTGGTAGTAGTTTATCTGAATTAACTTGTTACATCATAGCAAGACTTTCAGTTGTCCTTTTTGGCTCCCACTGAAGTCAACAGAGCAAGCCAAAGGAAAGTGTATCCCACCTCTCCTACCCACTGGAATGTGTCTTTTTCTCACCTCCAACCAGAGCAGGAGTAGAGGCAGCCTGTGAGGTGGCATAGAATAACCTTTGAGCCCTAGCCATGCTCCTTCCTGGCTACTGCAAAAATTAACCTTGTCCTGGCTGGAACTAGAACACAATATTTAGGAAGAAAATATATGAACCAGAGAAACTATTTTATCTTGATTACCTTAAATTTTGGGCACCATAACAATGAGTTAAGTTCACAGATTTTGTGGGGAGATTTGTACCTTCTGCTAATTCTTTACTTTCTGTCACCCCTTGTCTTAGTTCAAGAGAGAACTAAGATATTATGCTGGCCAAGAAATAATCTCTCTCCTTTAAATTTAGGAAAACAGAATTTTAATTAGGGAAGAAAAGAAAAAAAAATATATATATATTAAAGGATAACAGTTCTTAACCACCACTATATATATATATCCAGAGAAGAACCAAAACAACAACAGAACAGTCTGTAACAAAACCACTCCACCCCTCAAATAACAAGGCAANCTGCTAGGGGAAAAGATCCCAACAAAGGACCTAGCCAGAGTCGTTAGTGTCTGCATATGTATGTCTTTTGTCTCCTTTATTAGCCATACTACCACCCCAGGGTGTCGGCTCCGAACCTCTTTGGAAGGAATTCCAGATTCAGTTTGAAAACTCTGACACCCCTGTAAATTTTTTTCTTTCTAATTGTTTCAGTAAGTTAAAAATGAAAATCTATTATTCAAGTATCTGAAGGACCAAATTGCCTTTTCAGCATTATATCTTGAATTTTGATAAAATATCAAGAAATTAAGTGGGCTTTAATGAACAGATTATAATCTTCTGCGAATAGAGCTGGCTTCAACTATTCATTACAACAAGCTATTTGATTAATCTTTCTATTTTTTTCTGTTTCCTAATTCTTTGTTAAGAGATCTTGATTTTCATAAATTTGTTCATTCTTGGACTACTTGGGTAGTTTATGAAAACAGTGAGTTACAGCAGAACATTTTACTATATTAGTTTTTCTCTGCAAAGGAACATTGAAATGTGTTTCAGACTTCAATAGTTTCATTTATAAAAACACTATTTTATTAGTGTATAATAGATTACATATTTTAAGATATGAAATATATGTGTCAGAGGAATTTTACCATCCCTGAGGTGCAGGCAAATATCTTTCTTTTATAAACTTAAGAGTTTGATAAAATGCCAGGCAGGAATGGATCGAACTAAGGCAGCAAGCAGGTCTTCATGACGCCTAGTTCTTTACACACACATAAGTATTTGCATAAATGGACAAGGTGGAAGAAAAAATGAAGTCAAATGATGCTTATTAGAATTATTGTTTCTCATTACAGACTAAATGAAATTGAGTTCATCATTAACTTTGTGGGTTGTTCATGCTGTTCATATCAGATTACAAGAGAAAATTTTATTTCATGGGCTTACCCAGGAGAAAATTTGCAGTGCACTGCAAGCTATCACTACCACTTGCTTTATATTTTAATCAATGTTGCTTTCCTCATACTCACGATCTGTCTGCCACAGCCTTGTTCTTCTAGCAATACATTGCCAATATTCAGAGTTACCTTCAAGAATGGCTCCCACCCTAACTCCTAACTCACCTTCACAGAGGAAACATTTTCATATTGCAGACCTAACTCCCTAGCTTCTTCATTTTTCACTGAATGCCCATTTCTTTTACCACTCCATTTTGGATGAAGTTCTTGATCCCCCAAGACCCCAGTTCTCTATTCTCTGGAGAAAGTGATTTATTTAGTGAACCTTGACCCTTCAGACAAAATGACCTAGTACTCTGCAACCTGCTATTGTACTACTCACAATGCTGTCGTCTAAAGGTAACCTTGTCATTGTCATGGATCTTGAACCCTAGATAAATGTCTTTGACACACAGCCACCAATTCCTCTTCCATTATACTTATGTTATTGTGCTTTTGCATAATTTAAAATATAATAGAAAATTTCTTCTTCCTTCTTATAGGCAATGTCAGTTCTGGATTTCATTGATGCTGATGACTAAGTAAAAAGAATCAAGGAAAATAAAGGAATAACAAATGTCTGCTGAAAGAAAAAAGAATTGTAGAGGTATTTATTAGATCAGTAATTTGAGCTAAGAGATCTGTTGGAAGTAAATGTGGTTCCATTTGTGCTCATCTGCTTGGATGTTCTCCTGTGCTGGTGTTTCTTTCAGTGGGACTAAGCCTCAGAAGAACACAGTGTGTGCATGCATCTTGTCCTGACAGGCATGCGTATGTTCTTCTATGCCAGAGTCAATACACACACATCTGAAACATCCACAGTAAAATGCCAAAAGCTGAGATGCAGGGATTGTTTTTTTTTTCCCTTGAATGATAAAATTGGTGAGATAAGCAGCTTTTCCAGCACATCTTTTCCTCAGCACTCCCTAACAGGATTTGTTTCCACTAGGATATTTCTTAGATCTCTGAGAAAAGCTTCAAAATTCAGGGTGAAAATTTAGGGCAGATTAGCAGTACCAGTGTTTTGTGCATGGTATAGATAGTATTAATATAAGTGATGATTCCTTTGTGTGGGAAACTGAGGTCTTTTACCCTGGATATTATTTTGTTTTCTTTTTCTTTTTCATTGTCTGACTTGGTAGAGAAATTTAATTACCATTCCAAGACCACACAAGCACAGCACTTTCAAATTAATAAGCCTTCATTAAAACTTCAGATTTAATCTGACATTTGGAAAGTACCCTTGCTAGACATTCATTTTGTCTATGACACTTCAGAATATAAGAAACACCAAGCTAAACGCAGATACACTCTAACACGAATTCTCTTCCTTTTTTTTTTTTAATAAATGCCCATCTGTAGAATTATGCTGTAAAAATAATCCACCAAAATCCTGTAGTTAAGTTTTGCTTTCTTCTTATTCAACTTCTTCTATTGAAGAAGAGTACATGGGCTTGGCTTGCCTTAGTTGTGAGGTGTGATGCAGTGCATTCTCATTTTACTCCCATGGGATATATGAATATTTCTTTTTCTCACATGTGAAAGGCTGCTGTATGAAAATACTCTTCTATATATACTTTCTAGATTTGCTAGTCCACAGCAGTCAGAAATCTACAAACACAAGCTTACACTCATAAAACTTTAGTAGATAAAGAGAAATGATCTGAGTTTTGAAATTTTTTAAAGAACAGGTTTTTACCCTGTGCCTTGTTTAGGTTTTGAGATTGGGTAGTTAATTCTTTGTGTGTTCTTTTTGAAATAACACCTATGATGCCTATCAGCTTGAAAAAAAAGTCTGACATTTACTTCATTAAGTAATTTGTAATATTTTCCCTGTTTATAGTATATCAGGTTTATGGGAAAAGATAAAATCTTTACCTTCTTTGGAGACACTTAAAAAATCAAAGTCTATTTCATTCATATACCTAGCTATTTTTAAATTTTCTGAATAATTTCAAAACCAACAAATTTTGTTTGTTTAAGGAGATTTTTTCTGGGTAACTAATTTTACACTATGATTTAGAAAAATAGCCTCCTGAAAAAATAAAATATCAGAATATGAATCTTGATGTTTAATCAACATTCACACAGTAGAAATGCTGTTGTAGGTTATAAGTGAGAGTATAGGGCTAGATCTGTACTGAGCCAGCTGATGTAGAGAGAAAACAAGAACTTCCAAGCTCCTTGAAATAGATCTCTTTGTAGTAAAAGAGCTAAGATTTTCTTCAACCAAGATAAACACTGTTCAATGGACAGCATTCATCAAGAGAAGAAAACAAATAGATAGGAGAACTACAGATCTAATCAGACTTGTTAAATCTGGCTCTTAAACCATCTTGGTTTTCAATTATTTTTTCTTCTTGCTTTCTTTGTTTCATTTTCAGTCCCTTATTCTCTCTGCTCTGTGTAAAAGCTATTGTTTTTGTAGGTTTCTGAACTGAATGAATTTGAGATTCTTGTGCAGAATGAGTTATACATAAGAGTATTTGCTGTTTACACAGTAGATTTGCATATTTTCCATTAATGCTGTTATTATTATTTTCCATTAATGCTGAATTTAGCAATCTCCATATGAGCAAGCTGAATTTATATTGTATCCCACTGTCTGAGCACTGACATGGTTCACTTCAAATAGGCAGCTGGATATGAAAAAAGTAAGCAAGGCACCCACCAACCAGACAGTAAGGAAATAAAGAATGAGGGGAAAGAAAAATAACTGAAGACATTGTAACACTTTTGAAAACAACAAAAAAGTTTGAAATTGGTGAGTTTCTTTGTGAAAACTACTGGTGTTTTTAACAGAGGTCACCCAAATGTGTCTACAATCCAGAGTACAGGGCAGAGCATGGGACAATCTATTTCTGTCCATTAGGTTTTACAGAATACAGGAAAGACAAAGTGGGATTGGAACTTTTGTTTCTTTTACCGTTATTCTCTCACAGGTTGTATGTTTGAGGCCTATAAAGCTGCCCCACTACACCAGATGCTCCTGCTTTCCATCTGTTCTGCCCTTGCTGAAGCAGTTTGCATCACTAGGAAATCAAAACTTAGCTCAAGTTCTGTGAGGCACTGCAGCTGCATTTCCTTCTCTTGAAGGTTGATATGAGCTTTCAAACTTTGCTCACAAAGATTTCAGCAGTTATACAGTTATGAAATACCATCACAAGAGTAGTTTTAAACAATCACTTGACCTGGAATACTTGGGAATATTTTGCACAGCATAGCTGATAATCTGACCAAGAGAGATGTTGTGCAGCATACCAATAATTAACACAATCGATGAATTATTGCTTAGTGCCAAGATTGCACAAAGGTATGTTTATCTTGCATACCACATCTGGACTGATAAGCTTAATTGGTACAAAACACAGGTTTTTTTTCTCTCCAGTAAATTGTGAGCTGTGCTTTTCAATTTCACTTATATCAGTAGCTCTCCTTGGAGTTTTTGAAGACTGACTGGCTTTTCTGACTCAGTATTAACAAATAATTAATAAATTTAACAAAACCTCAAGTTTTGAAACTAAAACACACAAACAAAGCACAACACAAAAAAAATTGCATGTGGTGTCAGTGAAAAAGAAAAATCTTAAATGTTCATTTGATGAGCTATAAAAATAATATTGAAGTGCTATAATCAAAATCTTGCAAGTCCAGCTAAAGACGTGCCTCCAAAATCACTGTCAGAAGCTTAGTTTCACTGGTCTCATGATCTACTCTCTGATTTTAATATTATTATTTTTTTTTACAATATTTCATTTCCCTTGGGAAAAAATTTCCACAGATAAAATAATAACTCAAGCTATGCATGTAGGTATAAATTTTCAAGAAAGAAAATAATCTAATTTATTGGAATGCAGAAATCATTCTTATTCACAAAAAAAAAGTAGAAGACATGTTTTATAAATGTGTTCATAAAAAAAAAATCTAATAACAAAATTCCACTATCTCCCTGGGTTACTTGCTCCAGCACTTAATTATCTATATGTTTAAGAATTATTTTCTTTTATACTAACTAATTTAAATATCCCTTTCCTCAAATTGCCTGTCCTCAGGTAATGTGGAGATCATGAATTGTCTTTCTAATAATCTTCTACATATTTGAAGACTCTTTTAATGTCCTCTCAGAGTCTTCTTTGTAGACTAAACCAACTGGTGTTTTCAGAATGTCTTCATAGATTATTCTTCCTAAACCCTACATCATTTTTGCCAGTATTCCTACAACTTCAACTTTGGTGTGTAGAGGTCAGCATAATAGTCCTTCTGAGGCCTTATTAGTGTTAAACTGATCAGAATAATTTAAATAATAACCTCCTTTCAAAAATACTCATTTTCTTCCATAATTACAGAGAAAACTTGTCATTATTTGTTCACATGTAGCTCAGACTTGTATCTTTGGAACCTGAAAAAAGCCAAAAACATATCCATGAAATTTGAGCCACATTTCTTTTTCATGTAACCACAGAAAGTACATTATCCAGATTTGCGGAATAGGAACCAATATCTTTCTCTTCCTGTATCTCTTCAGTGATATATGGTGATATAAAGAAATAATATCCAATATCGTAACCTACTTTACAGTAATTAAATTTAGTCTACATCAGCTTCTGAGAATGTTATGTACAGATAATTCTCCTAAATTAAAGAAATATAACATCTATTGCCTCTTTCCCATCCATCAGCCATGCTACCTTCTGTGTTCCTCACATTTCACAGTTTGTTCACTTGTCTTCCTTGGGTTTTTGAGAATCAACAAAATTAACTCATACTATGAGTTTCAGCTCTTCATCACTTTAGAAATAATATGTGTACTTATATGCACACACATACACACATACATTTTAACTGGCCATGACAAAGGATCTTCTACTAATCTTGAAGACAGCCATATGATTTAAAGTCATTTATATGGCAGATTATGGTAGCCAGTTAGCTTTACAATTTTCCAAATTCAGCACTCACTATAGTGCTTTAATAATAAATTACATGGTTGTTGGACTGAATTTATTTTTTTACAATGCTTTTATCTTATTTATATACTTATGCCACAGCTAGAGAGGAGAATTGTCTTGACAGCTCTTTCTTCTTTATGGAGACTGATTTTCATCTTAAGACACAATTATGAAACTCAGCATTGCTGTTACTATTGATCATTTTCTCATTTGTAGCAGATTCTCACACACTATTACTGAAAAAAAAAAAAAGACAAACATTTTCACTTGCTTGTTTAAAAAAAAAAAAAAGCATGTGTTTTTCTCTTACATCTAGCAATAGAGACAAAACAATACTTAATTGTTTGGATACAAGTTCCTAAAAGAAAACGATATAGACTTGATAGAAAAAGCTCTAAAACCTTTCTTAAGTCTCAGCTTTTTTTCATTCTTTTTTGGTTTCATTGGCACATATTTTGTGCCCTTTACTTTTTGTCTGGGGAATGTCTTAACTTTATCATTAGCCTTTGGCCACATGAAGCTTATGTTCCTTAAACTAAGTATAGATGACTTCTGGGGAGCTTAGAATTAACTCTCTTTTTATGCAGCTACTTTGCAACACAAAGTAACTTCCAACAGGTTTGACATTCTCCCCTGGAGTCAGCTCCTTTGCCAGACCTTATCCAAGTGAAAGAGGGGCCTTAATCCCCAGAGCTCCCCTTTCTGGGGACCATTTAAGAAGGATTCCTCTAGCCAGTCCACCTGGGGATTTTAGATAGGCCTTCTGCTTGTGTAACCTTTTCACACAAGGGTCTCATATTGAGAGTTCACTTTAAATAATGCATTTGCTCAGCATTTGTGACATTTTTAACTCTCTTTGTGGTCATGGAAGTCACACCTGAAGACACACAAACATAGCTGGCAACATGGCAAAATCAGCTGTGNAAGGGAAGGGAAGGGAAGGGAATCAAAGATGTTCTAATTTTGCCTTTAAATGAAAACAAATATTCATTTTTACAGATACCTGCATCGAAAAGATCCAAAAATTATTGTCAGCACTAGTGGTTTTCCTCACACATGGTTGAAAATCATGTTTTTTAAAAAAAAATTGTTCTGAATCCCGGGTTTCAAATTAAATTTCATGTAAGTAACAAAATGCAATGTTAAAGTACANAGGTTTGACATTCTCCCCTGGAGTCAGCTCCTTTGCCAGACCTTATCCAAGTGAAAGAGGGGCCTTAATCCCCAGAGCTCCCCTTTCTGGGGACCATTTAAGAAGGATTCCTCTAGCCAGTCCACCTGGGGATTTTAGATAGGCCTTCTGCTTGTGTAACCTTTTCACACAAGGGTCTCATATTGAGAGTTCACTTTAAATAATGCATTTGCTCAGCATTTGTGACATTTTTAACTCTCTTTGTGGTCATGGAAGTCACACCTGAAGACACACAAACATAGCTGGCAACATGGCAAAATCAGCTGTGCCCCATGGAAGTATTCATGCTGCATTTCAAAGACAATTGAAGGTATGCTCTGTCATTAAAGATCTGAACAAAGCAAAGCAAAGCAAGGCATAGAGGTCTGAGATTTGCCATACTCTGCTTGTAGCATGTCTGGTGACATTATTTGATGATGATGACTAAGAAAACATGTATACATCAGAACTACAATAAGTGTACAAGCAATACACATGTAATTTAGGAAAATAGAGAATGAAAAACTTCTCTCTCTTTAGTTGCAGAGAAATATTTCATTAATACTATTAATTGAAATACTAGTTTTGACATTTTATTAACAAGCAGAAAAGAAAAGAAAAGGAAGGGGAAAGAAAAGGGAAAGGAAAGAAAAGGGAAAGAAAAGGGAAAGGAAAGAAAAGGGAAAGGAAAGAAAAGGGAAAGGGAAGGGAAGGGAAGGGGAGGG
>WBMV01008903.1:2463011-2539864 GCA_013396655.1 Campylorhamphus procurvoides | reverse complement strand
AAAGGAGGAAAAGAAAAGGGAAGGGAAGGGAAGGGAATCAAAGATGTTCTAATTTTGCCTTTAAATGAAAACAAATATTCATTTTTACAGATACCTGCATCGAAAAGATCCAAAAATTATTGTCAGCACTAGTGGTTTTCCTCACACATGGTTGAAAATCATGTTTTTTAAAAAAAAATTGTTCTGAATCCCGGGTTTCAAATTAAATTTCATGTAAGTAACAAAATGCAATGTTAAAGTACAGGGATATTTTCCTAAGAACCTTTTAGTGATTTAATTTATAAATTTAGTGATTTATATTGATCTAAACATTTAAAACATATAAGAGACAAACTTGCTTCTTGCTTCAAATGAATTTATTTTGTTACTAGTGTCAGAGGCTTTATTTTTATTTAAATAAAAATAAAAAAACCTGTTCATTTTATGTTCTGAAAAAAATAAAATTACATTGAAATTTTTCATGTCCATAACATTTTATCCAGACAGGACAACTTTTTTTGTTTGACATGCCCATTCTTGAATGTGAATTAGCTGCAGGGATTCTTTGTTGCAGATACTAGTCCTCTTTTTGATAGCATGTTGAGAAAAAAATTCAGCTCAACATTCTTCTACAGAAGTGTCAAGAATTTTTGCAAAACTTATTCAGTCGTGAGACTTCTGACTGAACTGTCTTCTGATCTTAATCCTTGTGGGTCTAAAAATGTCTGAAATTTTGAACTCATGATTTTTTTTTAATTTAGATTTTTTAATTAAAAAATTTTAATTATGTTTGTATAAGAACGTATTTTTAAATGCTAAAATATAAGTAAGTTTCAAAATGAACAAACTAAATTGTTTTCATTTTTGCAAATTATTATCCCTTGATTTTTGTTTTGACATCTGCACTGAGGGAAACTTTATCTCACAAGTGCATTTGCTCTCTCTATCTGCCCCCAAATTTTGACTAAGCAAAGAAACCTGGGCAAAAATATACAGAATTACAACTACATATTTTCAGTTACTATAAATAAAAGATATATATGTATATATAATAGTTATAACTATAAAGCATAACTGTGTTTATAAAATTATGCAATATTTATAATTTAAACTATACAATAAAATTGGCATTTTTATACTAAGAAGCAGTAATTAATCCTTAATCCCTCCAATTTAATGATTATTTTAATAATCTTAACCAAAGAACGCAGAACATCTTGACACTATGTGGACATGATGTTTTTGCTAGAAAACATCTCCACTTCTCCTATCTCAGTGGAGGAGGATTTAATCAACAAAGTTTTTATCATACTCCTTTTATTAAAGTCAGTATTGCCCTAAGATTTATTTTTTTTTAATTCAACAAACACAAAAGCTGCATCTAAATAGAAATAAAGTTTCAGAATTCCAAGACCTGGTCCCTGTTTTCAATGATATTTAGCATTAAAATGTGGTTGAATTACAGCTCTGAGCTGCATTACTGCAATAGATTGTACTTGAGCAGAACAAAGAACAACTTCTGGTCTAGTGAGTTGGTGCACCCAACCACTCCCCATTCATGTGAGGGAAAAAAAGCTGTATGAGAACACAGATGAATTTATTGCTCATTTATTGTAGAGACAACATAGACTTTAAATATTTGAAGAATCAGAGATGTATAAAAGCCACAGCCCAGTAAGCAAATATTCTTGAAAAATTACCCTAATTAATTAATTCTTTGTCAAACTTGATAATGAGATATTTGCTTCCATGACCTTTTCTGGTTTTCTTTCATGATGATGATGGAGGTATATTTCTGCTTTAATTTAATAGTATCATATAGATTTTTCTTTGGTAATACCTTTACAGATCAGTGCACTCTGGATCTCTAGGTAACAACTGGTGACAACCTTACAGCCTTTTTCTTAAGGTTAAGCAAGCAACGTGTCTTTTTGAAAAAATATGATTGCATAGTAATAATCAAAGAACTGAAGTAATTTTTCACAATACATAGATATTAAAGTGATAATCAGTGAATTTCAGAGGGTTTTTCTTCAGTCAAAAGGGTAAACATTCAAGACTGAATAAATTCTTTAATAACTAAATGAAAACTAAGCCAGCAACTGTTTAAAACTCTCATACAAAAATGTAAGAGAAATCCATTCCTAATGTTATGTTTGATGTGAATTCTGCAGACAAGACAGTGTTCATGTCTTGGCCTTTCTGCCCTTGAAAGCTTTTGAGACTGAGAAAAGAGACTTCTGTACAGACTTTGTAAAAAGGCAGTCTTTGAAATTCTCCTTAATGTGGTATTTTAGGCTGATTAGAAGGGTGAATTTAAGTACCGTGTCAAGTTATAATTCGGTTCTTGGGTTCTCTGCTTTATCCTTAGGTCCCTCCAACTTGCCCCAAGAAAACACAGCTCATGCTTTGATGTTATTCCAGTACTGTTGAGTAATGGGGTTTTGTATTATTTTTGTAAAAGAAAGCTTTTGTGGGCAGAAATGAATGAAAAAATTAGTCTAAATGCACATGTCTGTTTTTCAGAGAAGTAATCAAATTCCAGGTAACTGTAAACATCATTTCTGTGCTATCAGAATTAGGATGAGTGCAGGAAACTGTCACTGTCACACAAAACACACTTTGCAATTCATCATTCTTAAAAAAGAATGTATCTTGATGCATTACAACAATGATCTGGATTATCTGGTTGTTAAGTATCAGTGTTTCAGCTTCCCTCCCCCTCCTTTCTGAATTAATTATCTGCTTGAAAATAGCTGCAAGTAAATTGTATTGAAATTAGAAAAAAATGGCCTAAAATCTTACTGGTCAACACAAGATGTACAGTATAAAAATAAATAGACATGGGTAATTTATAATTTTGAGAGACAAGTTTTTTTTTTCTTTTGTGATATAATGACATTCACTCTGAGTGAGGACATCTAATTTTAAAGCACATAAGTGTTCTTTATATTATATTAGCATTAAACAGAAGAATTATCTTTTTTTAAAAAAATACTAAATTCATTATAGATCATGAGTCTTTTAAAATTACCTTTAGGTTGTACCTTCAAATAATAAAGAAAAAAAATGACCCTTTCAGGGTTTAGATTTGTCTTTTTTACTATTGTATCTCAGCATCAGACTCAGCATCAGAAGATAACGTTCCAAGTAATTCCTTTAAACAGTCTGAATATTCTAGTGGACATACCAGTACAATGTTTCTTAAAGCATTTGGCTAACTTATTAATTTATTGGTATAAATTTTTTTTAATATTTAAAATAATTTTGTTTCGAACCAAAAAAGTCAAAATCAGTGCTTATGCCTATGCTGAAATAGAATTTGATTAACTTGGAAAAAAGCTTCACAAACATACATAAGACCTTTCCTTGCAGTATTCAGAAGCGAACAAAAGCATCTGATAAAGCTCAGCAAACAAAAAAAGGTACAGATTGCACTCTATACAGAAGGAACTACTGATACAATCACTAAATAGAAAATTTCCCTTTAAATTATGGGAGTAGGAGAGAAAGAAAGCATCTTTGCACATGTACACCTGTGAAGAAATTAAGAATCATAGAATTGTTAGGACAGAAAAGACCTCAAGATCATCGAATCAAACCAACCACTAACGCAGCACTGCCAAGAGTGGGACTAACCCATGTCCCTAAATGCCACATCTCTATGACTTTGAAATACTTCCAGAGATGAGTAAACCACTTCCCTGGGCAGCCTGTTCCAGTGTTTGACATTCTTCCTGGTGAAGAAATATTTCCTAACATCCAACCTAAACCTCCCCTAGCACAACCTGAAACCATTTCCTTTTGATATTCTCAAAACAATATTATGTATATTACTTATCCTAAACCAAATTAATGAGGCTCAGTGTGACAGAAATTTTGACTTTACACTTGTGCACAAACAGTAAAAAGCCTTTGACATGAGGTGAAGGGCAGTGTTCACTAAACACAATGAGACTCAATTAGTGTTTCTTAAAGAAAAAACCCAAATTTATAAGTTCTTTATATGGCAGGTGTGGTGGTTTGACCCTGGATAAACGCCTGGTGCCCAGCAAAACTCTTTCAAGGTCTTTCTTCCTCCCTCTCTCTTTTCACCTTCCAGAGGGAGGAAAAAAAAACTATCTAGGAATTTAGATAACGGCTAGAGATAACAACCAAAAGAGGAGCTTTGATTAATACCACGGACAAAGCAGAACTTAGAATAATACTGAAATTTATTCCTAACAAACTAAAAACTAAAAATAAGAAAGAGAAACAGGTTAGAAACACCTTTCCACCACCACCCCTCAGTCTGTCCATGCCCCTCCTTCCCCCAGTGGTGCGGGGGACAGGGCAATGGAAGGCTTGCAGTCAGTTATTGTGGTGTCAGCCATTTGCAGATGTAAGTCCAAAACTTAAGCAGCAGTTCTGTCTCAGGGGGCTTTCCTGTGGGCTGTAGAGGGGACAGATCACTTCACCACAGCTGTCACCACGGTCACAGGNACAGATCACTTCACCACAGCTGTCACCACGGTCACAGGGGAATCACAACTCTGGGTCCTTCCCCTGCGTTCCGTGGGGTCCCCGTCATGGGAGAGATCCTCTGCTCTCTCATGGGTCATTCCCATTCCATGGGGTGCAGTCTCTCATAAAAGAAAGCGTGGCTGTACCTGCTTAGGCATGGGTTTCTCCCTTTCTTCCTCTTGTGGGTCCTGGCTGAAAATCTTTGCAGGACCTCCGCTCCATCCTGGGGGCCACCCACGAGGTAACAGCCTCTTTCATGCAACCCCCTGCTCCAACAAGGGGGTCTTTTCACCCCGATGGATCCCATGGGCTTCAAAGGGACAACTCGTAATCTTCATGGTCATCACCATGTAGTCAGGGAATAATAGTTTTAAGTCCTCTCCCTGATCTGTGGGCTTCCTCCCCCTGGTTCTCCCTCCTGCACTGACCTTGATGTCTGCGTTGTGATGTTGTTAACCCATGGCTGCCAATTTCTAACTGCGCAACAACTTCTTAAATATGTTTTCACGCAGGGGCGTAACTTAATGGTTCAAAAGCAGGAAGTTTTCCTCAGAGCTGGCCCTCATTGGCTCTGCTCTATAGAATGGAAGGAAACTTCTAGAGGCTTCCAACAGAAGCTAATCTTCCTCTTATAAAAAAGAAAGCCTAATCAGAGAAACCCACAGCAGCAGGTGAAATATTGAGAGTAATATCTAATGTAAGCAAAGGCAGGTCACATATATTCTGACAATAGGAACTTTCTCCATGATCATTTTCACTCTTGGTCAACAGATGATTTCACAGTAAAAATCTCCCAGATCTCATAGATTTGCCTGTGAGGTCTCTAAACATCAGTTTTTGTAAAGTCACTTTTATTAGAAAGCCACACACAAAATTTGACAGAATTATTTACTGTATTTATTGAAAGTATACTATTAGAGTGACATCTACACACAGTCTCACATTCATCTCTGTAAGTTATGAATACACAAAGTCTTATATTAATGAAATTAGTAACAGCAGCAAACAATTTTCCTGATTAGGTAACTGAAAACCAGCTAGAAAGACCACCTGCAAAATTTGATTTAATGCTACTTTCACCTAGTTTTAGGAATCAAAAGCAGATTCTATACATAAAATGTCTGGAGTTTCAGATCTAAAAGTGAAATCCTGTGGAAAATTAAATAAATTAATAAATAAAACCATAGATAAAGCATGCACTTGATTATTAAAATCTGGATCTTAGAGGAATTTATACAAAATTTTGAGATAAGGAATCACACCTGGAATGAGGGTTGCATGGGGAAAAAGTAGGGATTTTTTTTACAGACTCCTCTGTAATAACAAAAGCACTCTTTTGAAAGATGCTCTACTGGGAAAAAAAAAAAGAAAAGAAAAAAAAGAGTTATTTTGGCCTTTGTGATAGCTGAAGTTTGGTGTTCTACTGACAAAATGGCTGTTGGTTGTACTAAATTGTGTCAAATTACATGCAGTAGTTATATAATGTGTATTACTGTCCATGAGGGACAAAGATGAGGCCACTCATTTTACTTAGGACTGAAAGATGGATTTAAATTATACTGCTAGGGATGAAAGGCTAGTGCTTCATTAAATAAGCTGCTCAACCTTCGTGCTTACTCCAGTTTTAAAACTATTATCTTACAATCACAGTGAATACCTTTGAAATAATATTGCAGTCATTCTTTGATAAGAAAGCCTGTTTTTTTCCTTTGCTCTGCATTGCAACTAAGTAGCAGATACATAATTTATATTAACCTTGACTTGTGCTTCACCTACAGATTCTCCTGATTTTCTATCATAAGGGAAAATCCTTTTTTCTTCACAAGTGAAAACATGAATGAAGTATTTCCCTTCTACAGATCCCTTCTTTTTATTATGTTTTTCAGAGGAATCAGGGCTCATAAAGCATTGTTCCTAGCTTGCAAGAAGTAGCAGCTTTTTTCCAGCCTCCAGACTTGTCTAAAATCAATCTTGTCACTTTGACTCGGTTTTGCATAATATTCCTCCCTGAGTGGAGTTTCAGTGGCTTGTCTGCAGCAGTACCGTGGTAAGCAATGGGAATTTCTTTTTAAAAACTTATGACAAAAAAGTGTCACTGCTGTTTTCAGGTGTTCTTTTTATACACCTATATTCTTTGTAAGGTGCTTTCAAAAGTTGCACAAAATTAGGTTGAAAACTGCATTTGTACTGAATGTATCATCATTAGAACGTCTTATTTGTTCAGTACAAAGCCTCTATGGCTCACTGCCCTTCTGATATTTCAATTATTTGGTTGTAATCATGTAACAAAGCAGATATTGATTTCCTGGGTATTCAAATTACACCTCTAAAAGCAAGACCTAGTAAAATAGCTTTATAATTTAAAATTATACACTATTTGGTGAAGCCAGCTGTTTCCAGTGCAAAAGAACATATTCTTTTATTTTAGAAGTGAAGTTATAAAGGGCATCTATGGGGGTGTTTCTTTAAGGCTATAGTCAAATTCAATAGACCTTCTTTATTTTGAGAAATACTTTGCTCTCAAGTAGCTTCTGAGACTTACAAAATGTGAATAAAGAAAATCAAAGCAGTCCTTGGAATCTGGTGGATATATCAGAGATTATTTTTATTCTACATTTATGTGTACATCAATTTATAAGTACTAACAATCCACAGTTTTATTTTTGATACATGGCAGATGGCAATTGTTTCCTATCCCTTCCATCATTCCTTTTTTTTTTACTTGACTTAGCAGGTACTCTCTTTCCAAAATGGGGCAAATAGAAACCTCTGAAAAGTTAATTCTTTCAATAGTATGAGTCTGAAATACACTTTCAAGATTCAGGAAAACTTTTGTCATATGCTCAGATGTTCCTCAAATGCCAGGTGTCTCATCTTTGCCCACTCTGTATGTAAGGCTGATGGCATAATTGAAGAGATACTTTATCAAATCATAAGGCAAGAGCTTCACAGAACACAGTGTTTCATCTTGGCTGTCTTGCTTGGCCTTGAACACCATGGCCAAGGCTGGAAACTGAAGTAACAGCTCCCTGGGAATCTCGAGATTACTCTGAAAAAGCCAAGGCACCAGCTAAACAAAAAGGCATATTCAGCTTCCCAGAAGAAAGCAGGAAACATCACACTGTTGTGTTAAAATGAAATAAATGCTCTCCCCTCAAAATCAAAATAACTCTATTTTAGAAACCCAGTGAACTCACCATTTAGGTAATTTTACCTTATTTGGTGAGGCAGATTTCCAATGCAACCTCCAGATTTCCTAATTTTGCTTTCTTCATAAATCTGTTCCCTCATACAATGTTGGAAATCTCTTTGACAGCATCCTCTTAATAAGTTACTTGTATCTTTTCTTGTTTCCACATTTTTGTTTATATTCCTTCCTTTTTCCAGGAAGGAATCCTAAAAAACTGGATTTTTATTATATTTTCAAATATAGTTGCTTATCTAAGCATAAAGCTGTATGCATCTATATGACAATTTCCTATGGAAAAAGCTCAGAGTTTAGACTCGCTAGGTTACAGCTATCCTACCTGAGTGCTTTGTGTTTCATACACACATTGGAATATCCCAAACTGCACAATTGGGAGCACAAGTATTCAACAGGATACTCTGAGAAAGAATGGAAAAATACTCACAGATGCATTTAATTGCTAAGTTACTGCTTTCATTGTCCTAGAAATAAAAACGTTGAAATATTTAAAAATGTACTAAAAATATAATTGTGCCCGAAAATATGGCACCATATCTGAACACCTACAAGATAGTGGGAGGATTCTTTTCTTCCTCCTTTTTATTTTTCCCTTTCTTTTGTTGCAGATTGTTCAAATGTGATAGATTTTATAGAAAATTTCCTGTTTTCCTCAGATTCTATTTAGTACTTCAAAATCCTTTTGGTTTGAAATATTTTGCAGACTTTATTATACTATCATTCAAAGGAAACCAAATACACGTCTTCTCAATGGCTGATACTTGTTTTGAAAAGAACCTGTGCAACAGCTTCAAATTTTTGTGATTATTAGAAGGGTTAATAATCCAGAATTATTTCATTTCTGCATACTTCCTCAGATAAATTCCCAGCTCCAAAAATAGTAAGAATTTTTAAAGCAAACAGATATATAAATTTCTTTTTCACAAACATTTCCTTACTCACTTCCAGTCTCAGAGTGATCCTGAAGTAAGTTAGTGCCATGCAGCAACCTGCTAAATCTATTACTTTGGTCATCAAGACATTCTTGTTTCATATATACAACCTGTTACAAGAACTTCTGAAATAATACTTCAAAATGGAACAAATGGCAGAGCTGTTGCCACATCACCCCCATATAGGAAAAGTTTTATAGCACAAAAGACAAATATATCAACTAATTTTATATCTGGTTTATTACAGATCATTTCTGCATCATTCAGTTATCCATCTGAACCCGAAGTCCTGCATACAGTCAGGTTATCCTTCATGTTTTATAGAAATGTACCCAGATTTTAATAGAATCTTTTTCTAATTGATTACCAGTCTAGTAATCCACATCAGAATGGTTGTTTTCAGTTAACACATCTGAGTTTTCCTCTTAGTGAATAAAAATAAAATTATTAATCATTTGTCAGATCTTTGACATCTGAAATTCTATTGCTTACATGGTTATATTATCATGTACGCATCTTATAAGCATGTCATCCTGTCTTTGGACAAAAAACATCCCAAAGAATCTGGACTTCAAAATCATTCATCTTATAAAATATCTGTATTGCTGATTCTTATTTTTTCCTGTTTTAAAAAAACAATTTTTCTTTTTTTTACCAAAAGGGAGTCATCAAACTACATTTTCTATCAAATTCTCTTACATTTTTTAATCAGCACCTTGAAAACAAGATTATCCTAAAACACAGCACGCTGCCCAAAAGAAGTCTATGCAATTCCAGTTAGTTTTACTCATGAACATAATTGTAAAGTACTTAAAGAACATTTGTTAAAAGTCAGATACTTGTCCTCTTACTATGACAAACACATTCAGCAACATCTGCTTTAGTGACTTGTTTGGGACTTGCTTGATACACTCCTAAGAAAATACCCACAAATATAAAATGATAACCTGAAGCTCTAGAGTGTGAGAATCAGTCTATGCAAACATTTGTTGTGTTTGTTTATAAATTTTCTCTTTCTGGAATGATGAGTGAGCTGACCAGAATCAAAAGATGGTTCAGTCATCTCACAGTAAAGGAAGAATATGATTCCTTCCACCCAACCCCCCACCCTCCCCATTTACATAATGCCCTACTTATTCATCTACCTTCCTCCAGATTCCATATTATTGTTTCTCTTTTTGAATGAGAGGAGAAAAAGAAGATTTCCCTATATGCCAATCCATTTTTGCTGGTTTCAAACTATTTCCCCCCACACAGTATAAATGCTAAATATATTGATGATTTGAATACACATTTGACTCCTCCCTCTTCTCTGGTTTTGCATGTTACACCAAACTTTAGATTCATTTTCAACCTCTAGTCAAATGAATATTATATTAAATTTTGGAAGCAAGGTGGTATTACTCTAACATGAGAGACTTAGTCATGGTCACAACGTTTGCCTTGGTCATGAGTTTCTCATTCCTATATAGCCCATAGCACTTTGGTGAGGATAATTTCCTGCGAAGTGGAAAATTTTAGGCTGATGGCACAGGCTGGTTACATTGGTTTAGTCATTAAGACATTATATAAAACATGACTCAGCCTCAGCTATACTTGGCTTAAAACTGTCAGTACTGATTAGGCATGCTTCTGGAAGGAATGTCCAATCAGACCCCTTCAGGAATTCACGCAAAGAAACACTCAGAATGGGATTACTCTCATGGACCTTTAGGTATATGAAAGAAAGACATCAGAACCTGAACTAATCACTCTAGCCTGTGAGAAGGACAGAAGCAGGCACCTGCTAAAAAATTTAGTGGCACATATTTCAGATGCCTCTTGGATGAGATGAGTCCGTTTTGGTAACATCATGTGTCTCACATGACTTTTAAATGGATGTCAGGTGATTAGCTCAGTCTAACTATAGCTATTTCATGTTTAGCCTTTGTGTCTGACTGAGCTGATACATGAATTGTGCTGCTTTGCTAGGTATGTGCACATGTGGCCACTGTTTTGACAGTTATTTCCCAATGTCCTCAGTAGTCTCAACATTGGGTGCTGGCTTGATTAAATCAGGACTCCCTTGGAATCCAATACGAAGTTGCAAAAATAAAAATCCAGAGTGTCATTGCCTAGAATAAGAATAAGTTTGTTCTGTTCTGCCACTTCAATATTTTTTACATTCCTTTCTAGAGCCAAGCAAACACTAGCACTGCTGTGCAGCTTGTATTGCTGGTGTTTGCTACCACATACTGATGATACAGGGATAAGTTCAAGTGGCACATCAATACCAGCTGATTTTATAATGAGATAGTCACTTGTAATTATGAACCTAATCAAGCAACATTTGATTGTCCAGGTACCTGGGAGCTAAACCTGTCTTTCATAGTCCTGATGTTTGTTTTTTTTTTCTATACAACAACAAGGGATTTATTTGCCACATGGAGAATTTTCGGAGTTTTCAGAACTGACTTGGTGAACAATTATATATAATTTGTATATAGAAATCTATCATTTAGATTTGCTAAATGTTGGAGGACAGAATCTGGAATTACAGGCATGAAACTTGTCATTGCTACTTGTATGGGGCTACTACAGAATAATATAAATACTGCTGTACAACTATTATGTTAAAAATGAGAAGTTAATAGAGGAGAATGTTATATATATACTGAGATATTGAGACTTTAGTATAATAGTGAATAGAGTTAGCTTATCAGGGTGCTGTGTTCTAGTATTCAGGCAGACAACACAGTAGTGATATGAGCTCCCCAAAGCAAATGGACATTTACAAATGAAGGTTTATAGAAAAGCCAATTGGATGTTTTTTTTTTCATTCCTGGCCAAGTATACTTCAAACTTCAAAATACTAAGCAGGACTCTTTCTGGAATATGTAACTTGAAAATTACTTTATCCAACACTTGGTCCTGGAATGAACTACAGTATACTGTCAAAATTGAGATTTTTCTCAAAATACAATTTTTGCATTTATTTTACTTCATATACCCATTTCATTTATCTCATTCTTCACTTTTTCTGGAGCAGATGGGTAGAGAGGTATCTCATTCCCTTACTGCTATTTCACAATTATTACCTAAAATACATCAATATTCCTGGAAACAGGGACTGCACTCAAATCTTTCCATGTGTTTGTTTTAGCTGCTAACCTACAGAGTCATCCTCTAGTTTCTTAGGGATGTTGTTGTAGGCAGATCTGCTTATTCTTAATCCTGTTCTGAGGGGGTTCAATAAATTTCAATATTATTTTGTTCAGGCTTCTTGATTTCATTCTGCAGACTGAGCTCAGATCCACAAAGAAATTTTGAATCAATTTTAACTAAGTGATTTTTAGGGAACTTACACCACCATTTTTGAAAAACTGGAGAGAAGAATTCTTGTGTATTCTTCTTTCTGCAGTTCAGTTCTTGACTTATACCCCTGCAGATATCCAGCACTTATGTATTAGGAAATGGAGCAATTCAGAAACTACTATCACATAGACTTGGGTACTTTTTTTCTTTCCATAAATAAGAACAGCAACCTTGGTTTTTTTTAAATAAAAACCACAGTAATATTCCCAGGATGACAATTAACAAATTGGTTTAGGCATAAAATTAGTAGTGAGATGAACTAATCCCCTTTGAGCAGCTATCTGGCAGACCTAGTGGGTAACATTTAAATGATCATATTTTTAGTGGCAAGAAAAAAATAAAATCTTATGGATTCTCAGTAGTTTTTTTAATCACTTTCTTGCAATTTCACTGTTTTGGACAGAAGTGAATTTCACCTAGAAAGCTACATTATTCATTCAATTTAGTGATGACTTCTTTTACCTTTTCTTTATTAATGTCACCAGTAATTTCTGACTCCACTGCATTAGTGGGCAAAGTCATAGATCATGATTTTAATGAAAACAGCCAAATGAGAATCTTATTCTGTTGTAAAGTAAAAGAAAAAAAAAACCAAACAAAAAACTACTAACAGGAATTGAGTGAAAAAAGGAGATTTATGTCAATATTTGCTTTAAGAGAGAAATTCTAGAAAAAATAGATATGTTTTCCCTTAGGAATTTTTCTAGCTTGATTCACTGTATTAAGGAAACAAAAAACAACCCAACAAAACTCAACTGAATAAAAAACCACCAACAAAAAGAAAAGTCAAAAAACCTCACCGAAAAGCAAACACCAAACTAAAAACCTCTAGCTGAAAAATGAATAAAACCCAAAGAAGACATTATGTAGGTGTTTTTCGTTGTTGTTTTCTGCAGTATCACTTTTAGGAATGAAGCTCCTATATCAGGTTTATTGCTGAAATAAGCTAGATTTTTAAAGACAGAGCATAAGTCCTTTGATGCAACTCAACATCTAAGATTAAGCATGTCCCTCTCAAGTAAAGACAAAGCTTTAGAGGTGAAAAAGAACAAATCTTAATTCCTTTGACATCTTCTTTAGTATCCCCTTTACCTTTTCAAGTTTAGAATTATCATAGTTGGTTTTCTTTTGCAGTATATTAATCCCTCAGAGAATGCTTCTGTGTAAGCTTTTACTTGGTCTCCAATCCCCTTCCTTCTAGTGACTTCCATGGCTTGTTTTCTTATCTGTTTTCTTCTTTTTCAACTAAGAACAATAGCCCTGACACACTGTCATGAGCCTCAGCTGTTCCTCAATTCAGGTTATGCTCTTTAACAAATTCAAAGAAAAGCAGATGAGAGATCCAGAGAATGAAAAATTTAACTCAATAGCTACTACAAAAGGACGTTAAATGTAAAAGAGATTTGTAAGCTGAGAAAACTCAGTTCAGAGCTGGTTAGAGAATTGTCTTTTTCAAGGAGGAACTCAGTGATTAGTAAAAAGTTTGGCAAAGAAATAGAACATTTTATTCAGAACAGTGGGAAGACCATGAAGAAATTGGAGGTGCTTTGGGTTGTGAATACTCAGGAAAAAGTTTAAATAAGCTTAAGGAAAGATGTGAAGTCATAAAGCTATTTGAAACTCTAGGTCAAAGAAAGACTCTGAAATATCTGAGCACTTTGTAATTTGAATACTTTAACCTATCAAAAACACCAAAATGTACTATTCTGTGCATTGTGACCAAAACCAATTCTGAACAGACTGAACCAGATAAACATCTCAGATAAATGATTCTCATCAGTCCTTTGAATGTTCATCACATGTCTTTAATATATACTGAAAAAAAAAAAGGTTTCATATTTTTGTGTCTATCCAGCTTGCAGTTTTTGTACTTGCAGTATCAGCTGTTCACAGTGAAAGTTTTCTTCCATAGTAACAAAGCAGTGCTGGCACAATTATTCTTCCAGGAGTTTCAGCTAAGTTTTTGCAGATAATCAGTCTTTCATCCATCAGTTAAAATATTCATATATTAATTCTTTTCATATGTATATATGTATATATATATTAAAATAGTCAGACACAATTCCAAGCGTCATATCCACTGTTTTTTTTAAAAATTTTCAATACACTGCGAAAACAGATCAAATCTAGTCTTCCCACTATTAATTCCCATAGTGTAATGTTTACATTCTGATTCTGATTTTATAATAACAATAAAAAATTACCCCCCATGCCACTCCTTTGGTGTGATTCTAACACCATCCTCTGAGACATCTGGTGCTAGCCACTGTCTGAGGTAGGAGTCTATAACTGTGGCTACAGGATCGTAGTGGGTTTGTATGTGCATTGGTATATAGCACCTACAGCTATGAAATCCAATCTGTGGGGACTGCAGCTTACAAAATTTTACCTTCAGGTTTGGGATTTTTATGCATATTTGACTTAATGCATATTAATGTAAGACATCTCCAGTAACAGAGATATCTATGAGGATAAAGGTTGTTGTTTTTTTTTTTATTCTGTAATGCCACTGACTTTATACTGATATATAGGTCTTACGACATTTTGGTGGGGTATATAAACACTAATGTAAAGTGGTAGGTGTTTTATTCTTGTTTGTAATACTGTCTCAAATTAATTAAATTGCCTGTGTCTTTGTCCTTGTACTATGAGTGTGATCATTTCTTCTGTGCTTCTCATAAATAGAATTCATTGAGGTTTTAAAGCCCTACAGGCTCAGAGTGCTGTGGTGTGGTGATTTTTCTGTATCTAAACCTCTCTGTACCTCTCTACATGTCTGACATACTTGCATCCCTGTAACCTCGTGTTTGCTTTCCATCAGGACAAGGTGAAAATTAAATAAAATCCCTTGTTGCATTATATTTAAACTTCAAAACACAATTTCCTGAATAGATACAGGTTATCCAGAGGTATGACTCTTGCTGTGTTAGTATAGCCACACTTTTAAGCATATGAACTTTAATTCTATGCACTGTGGAATCAAATAACATAAATCTGTCCTCTGACTCTAATTCTTGTCACGTATCAAGTCCATGGAGATGGCCCATTGTCTTCTATTATTAACAGCTCACCTTCATCCCTGATCTACATCCACATTAAAACATGGAAGAGATTGAACTGTTTTAAAATAACAAAATTAAGGAGAAAAAAAATTAATAAGGCTTGAAAAAAATATGGCACTAGTCAGTGAGGTACCAACATATACAGAAGCTCTCAATGACTGTAACAGAGAATGGTCCTGGCTCCACTGGGAAGAAGAGGCAAATACTACTTGCATCTGCTTTCCCTGAGCACTTCTGGCAGCCACAATCGTTTTGGAAGTCACATCAATTCTGGCAGCTGAATCATGATGGAAACAAAATAAACAAATTACTGTTTGCTAGTGTTTTAACTTGCCACCAGTGGAAACTTTCATAGAACAACCCATCCTTTCTATTTTAGATAGCAAACTGGGGGTGTGATGAATCATCCTCTGGGGAAGCTTTAATGACTAAGTGGTGGCTAGGTATGACTACACAGTCAGATGAGCCTCTTAGGCCAGATACTCAAGTTTTAGATGGTTTAAGGTAATTAGGATAAATCCAACACAGCTGAATGATGCAAAATGGGTAGGCATTCACATAGTCTAATAGTGATAATGCTAAATAAAAGCTTGAATACCATAAAATAAATCCAAGTTCAGTTGAAGTCTATTAAATTGCACTTATCTTACATTTTAACAAATGTTTCCTAAGATAGATGATTATTTCTCCTTCAAAAGGCAGCACATATGGCAGCATTTGATAGCTACAGTATGAAGTGCCAGTTTCCTATAAATATAGGTTTTTGAAAATTATCCTTAGCACCAATAGTAAATAATTAATAGGAATGCTAATTTTTCATTAAATTTAAGAAAGTGCTAGGAAAATATATAATATGCTGTGTCCTTGATTAATCCTTTCTGTTCTTCCACATTTTGCATGGGTCTTTTATTAAATTCTATGGTTTTATTAATTGCAGAAGCCAAAAAGCAGACCGAAGGTAGCTTAGTAATGGTAAAAATACCTCTTGAAATGTTTTTTTGAATATTAAATCAGAAATAATTAAAAGTCGGTCGGTCTGAAAAAATGAATATTAAGATCGTACATTTCAAACTAACAGATGAGCTATTCATTTTCTGAAAAGATGAGATTTTGAAATTAGGAGATTATTATCATGTTGGTTTTAGGGAGGTTATCAGGAGAAATAGCAATCATTGGAATGCACTAAATCTAGTTAAAGGTCTTATATATTTTTAAGAAGGTCTTTAAATCACTTGTTTGTGTGATGTCATTTAAAAAATCAGGTGATGCATATCTAGGGGGCAAAAGCACAAAAAACCTGTAGGGTAATGTGCACAGTAGAGACTACACAATATATTCACAAGAAGATCTAAGTGCTGCAAGGCTGGCAATAGTATAAAGCACAGAAACAATCATGTCTTCCTGCAAAACAACAAAATCCACAGTGCTGTTCATTGATGCATCATTACTGAGTAGAAAACATAGTGCGAAGTGCGATATCTTAAATATTGCACATTCCTTTCTTTCCTCTGATATTTCCATTCCTATTGTGATAGGTGGTTGGTTGCTAATTCTATTGGGCCTGCAGATCTATTTCCTGAGCCTCACTAAAAAATAAATGAGAAGCAATGTTTTTTGTCCCAACTGCAGTCCACAAAAGAAGCTGTCCAAGCCTTGGGCTTCCAGGGACACTCTGAAAAAGGTCTGGTAAATGGCCAGCATGCTGTATGGATGAGACTGAACTTTAATGGACACGGCCAGGTTAGGTAGCAGTAGGCATATTGTCATATACACAATTAAGCAACAAGAGTGTTGAATGACAGAGTTGCTTTAAAGTTGGATTTATTTATTTTTTAATTGTTAGTCAGGTGCAACAAAATAGTTGGGCTTTGTGCCCAGGGATCTTCACTGGTCATTTTTCCTTCATTTCCTTTTTTGAGATCATATGAGTCTGTAACATGGGGCTAGCAATATCTGTACTGGTGAAAAGAACTAAAATTAATCTCTTTAGAAGTATTACAATTGAAGTCAGTAGTGATACTTTCATTAAAGCTGTCTGACCTTGGTTTTGGTCTGGTTTAATCTTGTTATTCCAAATCTTATTGAACAGAGTTTGTGACAGTTCTCTGTGGCAGTTTAGATGGATTTTTGATTGTTATTGTTCTAATAACAAAATCAGACAAATCATTTCTCCGTAAAATGAAGAACACGTTAACTTTCACAACATAAATTCTGCAAATCTTTCAGTCTAGTACTTGATTCAACAAGGAAGGTAGAATTTGTACCAGAACTGTGTTTTCTGTCTCTGATAAAATGCATCTCAATTTTGTGATGCAAAGTGGTTTTAGGAAAAAACAGAGGTTTCACACAAGAGGCAAGACTTCTAAGATTTCAGTGACAAAGATACCAAGACTGCGCTACACTGATGTCAACCTGAGGCAAAGGATTTTCTCTGCTAGTCCATGCCTTGGGATACCTCTCTGTCCCTTCTCTGCTCAGATCCCACCCTCACAGCATGGAAGAGGAAGACATTTTAGATGAAAACAGAAGTCCAAAAGGGAGATGCTGACAAAAAGAATGGAATTGGAGACTGTCACACTGTGATGTTAGTATGGACTGAGCAAAGAGCCTTACTCAGAAACTAGGAGTCAGAGCACAATAATGAATGAGGAAAATGAGACTGAGATGAGTAGCCAGAAGTTCAAGACCGAATGGAAGTACAGAGCAGAGCTTTTATTGGAATACATGTGGTATGATAACTGTGTCAAACTCACTGCACTTAGATAATGGCAAGATTTCAGAGTGAATCAGTGCTAAGGAATGGAAGAGTGTCATGTGTATCAGCCTTTTTTTCCTGTAAAACTAGTAATGGTGTACTGAATAAGTAGTCAGAGGATAGTTACGGGTAATAAATAGTGTCCTAATGAATTAACTCTGTTCCTACCTCTACTACAAAACACCTGTGGCAGTATTTTAAGCCACAGAAAGCTGAAGTTTTGAAAGACTGCATATTAATTATGCTTCCATCATTTTCTGCAGGCATAACTTGGGGAAGGTTATCTTCAGAACTGCTGAGTGCTCACAGCTGCAGTTTTCATCTGTAGGAACTGCTCTGGAAATAGAAAATGCATTAATGTTAACTGTGTTAATAAGTTTGATTTCAAATTGTGCTTCTTTGTAATACCCCTCAGTTTTATTTAACAAGATTGCCACCCCTTCTTCTTACTATAATGCTATAAAGAGTCACATTAATATTTATGAAACGTTCAGATACTATAGTGATCACTGCCATAGAAAAGCTGAAGGGATTTTTTTTTTTTAATGGTGTGAGTTGTGTTAGACAGAGGGCCACATGATGAGGAAGAGAGGAGAAATAATGCTTGGGTTAGTTTATTTCACAGTGTGCTGAAAAAGGCAGTGGACCACGGAAAATGGTATTAGAATGTAGGACATAGAATAACACAAGCAAATTGATATTTGGTATCTCCTAATTTTTCTACTATTTGACCTTATATCTTTAAGGATATGCTAAGAATTCTTTTATATATAACATTATTGTGCATAATATTGTTGTTATCAAGTGTGACTTGATATAGTCCATATCTAGGTTAAAGGAGGGAACAATTGAATGAGAATTTGCTGAGTGTCATTTGAACAACACAAGATGATGTCCAGAGCCCTGGTCAGATTGGCAGTGTCTCAGCAGTTGACCTGAGAGTGTCTAGGACACAGGGCTTAGAGCAATGAAAACTGGTGTCTTATTTGCTTGCATTAATATCAGAGGGAAAACAAAATGAAGCCTTTCCCTTAGGAAAAAAAAATTATTTAGGGGAAAAAAAATGGTCATGACTCCTATGAGACCCTAATGGGTCATGAAATTGATGACAAGTCAAAGTCAAAGTGGTTTTTTAAACAAAGTTCAGAGAAATGAGCTATTCTTCTCCCATTCCTTTAAGAAACGTGTGTATAACCAAAAATAAATACTTTAAAACTAGAAATAGTTTGTTTGCATTCTTTTACCTCTTCAGAAAAAAGCCTTTTAAGATCTCAAAGATTAGCTGATCACTTCTGAAGTCAGATTCTAGTTACTGGGAGATTTCAAACTTAGAAAAAAACTTACTGTTCAATTCATGACATTGTAATGAAAAAGAATTTTTTTCTTTTTTTTTTTAATTGGAGTACATAATCTTATATAAACAACTGTAGGATGCGTAAGGAACCATGATAATGTCAGACTAAAGTATGTGAATCTGTGGGTGTCCCCCACTGAGGAGGGGTTAACAGAGTCTGCTCAGTCTGTTGGTTGTGATATGTGATGAGTGATAACATATTCTAAAGCTTTATGGGTTGATAGGATAGCATCACAGATTGGTCACAACTAGAAATTAGATGTTAGGCATATTCCTATAGGTGACAAAACTTTTCAGCCAGGGCATGATTGTTACATGCCTGTTACAACTGACGAAGTTGTTTTTGAAAATGTATTCCCTATAGGTCAAATCCTGGCATTTCTTTTATCTCCTTATGCTAGGCCTGGTTAATTTTCTTCACAGTGGCTAGTATGGGACTGTTTTGAATTCCTGTTGAACACAGGGATTCAATGTAGGGATGTAGGGATGGCTTTGCTATTGCTGAGTAGTGTTTGCACAGACCCAAGGCCTTTTCTGCTTCTTGTACCACCACACTAGTGAGGAAGTTGTGGGTGCATGGAAAGTTGGGAGGAGACACAGCCGGGACAGGTGACCCAAACTGACCAAAAGGGTACTCCATATCATATGTCATCATGCTCAGTGTATAAAGTGGGGGGAAGAAGGAGGAAGCTGGAGGCCTTTGCAGTGATGGCATTTGTCTTCCCAAGTCACCATTATGCATGATGGGGCCCTGCTGTCCTGGAGATGGCTGAACACCTGGAAGCAGTGAATTAATTCCTTATTTTGTTTTGCTTGCGTCTGTGGCTTTTACTTTCCCCATTAAACTGTCTTTATCTTGACCCATGAATCCCCTAGTTTTTACCCTTCTGATTCTCTCCCAGATTCTGCTGGTGGGGGAGTGAACAAGGTCACTTGGTTGCTGGCTGTTGTTAAACTACAACACTCCCTTTTTTGAGTGAATGCAGTCTAGTTATTTAATAATATTTTACATGTGTCTAAGTAACAACAATATTTTTCTCTTTCTCTGGACATGGTTACTGATTTCTTTTTTTTTTTTTTTTTTTTGTTCTAAACTTGGGATCTTAATGTGCATGATGTGCTGTCCTTTATGCATGGTTCCTCTTAAGATTCTGATGTAGTTATGTAGTTGCCTGGACTTGTGTAATACAGGTTTTTTATGATCTCATAAGCTCTTATGATGTAGACATATATGAATATTCATATTATGCCCTTAACTAATGTTTTTAGTTTTCTGGATGAAAGAATTAGTAACATTTCTCTATCACTGACTATAATTTTTTACCAGTGAATGTATTGTCTGTCATCACAGAGAGGAATGCATGAGCCAGTGTCCTGTTGCTCATGTTTAATTTCAAAGCACCAAGAGAAAGTTTGTCAAATTCAAATGTTTACAGCATGCTAGTTTATCACCATTTTGCATGTTAAAAAGCCACCATGTCAACTGCTGCATTTTTCCCAGCAGAAAACAGGTGTCTGTTGATTACTTCATCAGCAGGGAGACAGTGAGTGAGGCTCCCACTTATGGTGTCATTACAGTGTAAACCAGGTATTGAAAAATGGTGACAAGCTGATGCATAGGGAACTAAAAATAAAGTTTCCAGGTGTCTACCCAGTTCACAGTATTAACTGACAAAACTTTTACATTCCTCCATAGAATTTAACACTATATCGCAATTAGGAATATTTTGGTTTTCCAAGTAACAAGGTGAGGAATAAAGCCAAAAGAGACAGAACAGGACTAGCATCTCTTAGAAATTTAAGTCTTGATCCAGAGAAGAGGAAACAAAATGTGTTTAATATTTTTGTGCATGGCTTTAAGAACATTACTTCTGTGCTTATAATTAACCACATGTTTATGCGCTGTCCTGGATCAGAGCCCAAATCTTCAATTTAATTTCTGAAAAGAAACCTTCTGTCTAAAGCTGATAAATCATGCAAACATTCAGCAAGCTTTGTTTAATCATAAACATTTCATACCCTGATAAAAGCAAAGGAGTTATGATAGCATCAAAGGGAAACATATTATTGATTAAATAGTTTTATAAGTTTCTTCCTAACATGGAAAGATTCTTCAAAAATAATTAAATAATATTGAAAAAAACCTATGCACCAACACAAAATTGTACTGTGAGATCATGATTTATTGATTTTGCTATACTGTTACACTTATAAGCAGTATTGCAATATGTTATTTGGGCTGCTGTAGGCAATTAATTTTGATATTAGTTGTGATTTTTCTAGTTTAATATTTTATTTTAGATTCACTAAAACCAGGTGGTAGAGTACAGAGTAGAGCAGTAAAATGCTGAAAATTATTTAAGTACATTTTGCATTTTTTTAAGAAATAATGTTTTGAGAACACATATAATGAAGACTGCAATACAGAATAGAAAAGAAAAATATGAATATTTTTTGAATAAGAATAAACTTTCTAGTAATACAAGGGAAAAACAAATAATAAAAATCTTTTTATGGCATCAAACTAAACCTACCAGGAACAAATGCTATGTATATGTATCCATACTGTATATGATATATAACTGGCATTTTTAGGCTTTGCTTTTATGTAGACAAGACAAGCAAATTTAGTAGGTGAAACAGATAAAGAAAGAGGATGCAACACATTTCAAGACACTTGTTAGTTTACATAATAAAATGCCACTGGCCAAGAAAAATACTAGAGCCTCCATCGTAACCTGTTCTTTTCTTGGTATCTGTCTATATCATCTTAATGACAGGAGGTCCATGAAAGCAGCAAGAAATATTAATCCTGTTGGTTCTTGGGAAATCATAAAACTGCAGTTTTGCAAGAAAATCAGAAACAGAATAATTCCCAGTCTTTCTGCAGAGTTACTTTTACCATTCTGTATATTTACTGTTAATTACAAATGCCACTTAAAGAACTTGTTTTACCAAAAGTTGATATGAATATTTGTCTTCTCTGAAGAAAAGCCTGATCAAGACTGAATGCATGTTTTATTGTTGCTATAATATAATATTGTTACACCCTGGTCTCAAAGCTGATGTACCTCTTAATTTCAGGCTTCAAGAGATTTTGTTCACACAAACCCTTGTAAACTCATTGATTCTTTGGTACCTTGAGTTAACGTCTGGAGAATAACTACACATTTTTTCTCTAAGAGATTTAACAACATATAACAGAGATATTTCAAATGGGGAAACTGTTTTGTTGGCAAGATTTTTTTCCAATAATTCCATTTCAAATTTATTTAGAATAAAACTTTTGTAAGCCTGAAACTGGAATGAAAAACATCTGTCAGAGGTGGAATTCTGACCCTGCAAACATATTTTTACATAATTTAGATTCTTGTTTTATTAATTTGTAACCAGATGATATAAAGGCCTTGGGGATAATTTTATACTAGTGAGCTGGATCTAAAACTATACCATTTACCACCTACAGTTTTGCTGCTCTAGTTTAGCTAGAAGTGTTCGGTGGCCTGCTAGATATTTAACTAGATAAAAGTAGACTTGGACCATTTGAATGTTTCAGCAGGAGGCCTGTCTCTTGTCACTTAGAAGTATACAGTCTTACATTGTCTAGCAGCAATTAACATAGAAATGATGGATGAATAGCTCATAGGTGAAAACTTAGAGTTGTATGTTCATCTATTAAAAATCACAAGATTCTAAAGTGGTCTAAACAGATTAAGGAAAGCAACATATGGGCTGGTTTTATACTGGAAAATTGAACAGTGCTAGCAAAATTCCCGTGCACTGGTACTTCACTTGCCACACTGTTAGATTTTAACCACAGTACCTAACATAGTTTTGATTTATACCAAGTGGGACTACTTGAACAACTCGTGAGTGCAGCTGGGGAATCCATACGGGCCGTGAACCATTCCCTATAAACAATTTGAATGCCACTACTTTATTTAGGAGAGTAAAAAAAATTTTTGTTATATGTATGCATGAGGTCATAACATACAAGCAGACCTCAGTGTCAGGGAACACCATAGACACATTCGACTGATTAATATGGGAAGACACCCAAAAGAATCAAATCTGATCTACATTTAGCTGCGTGAAAGTCTAAGCTATCTGCCTAGGATTCCTCTGCTACCATAAGGGGCAGCTGGTCACCTCCAGAATCTGAATCTTACCAGCTATTGTAGGCAGGTATGAAATATCTTTCTTGGGTATAGTGAGTCTGGCTCACAAAGCTTTTATTAGTCACACAACTTTAGATGGTCAGGGTAAAGTGAGACACAGCCTGGGAACTGGGAAGTTTCTGATTGTCGTGTTGTGTCCATCCTTTCCATTTAGTCATCACTCTTCCCCTGATTTTCTTTAACAGAAAAATTAATTCATTACTTGCTGTGAGCCTTTAAAGAATGACAAACTGCTTCATTTTTTTCTGGTAAGGCATTTTTACTACCCAAAAGGAAACAAATTTACTGATACTGTTTTTTCACTTGTATCCACAGTTGTTTAAGTGCTATGGATGCATTGTCTCCGTGGCAGAAGTAACGCTCTCAAGCTTGTGTTTTCCTCTCCAGCAGTTTCAAACTGAAACTCTTGCTCTGTAAGCAAAATTTGTATTTCTGGCTACATTAATAGCAAAATTTTTATTCACCTCTGTTACTGCAGGACCGTGGGATGGATCCCAGTGCCCCACTGTGCTAATGCTTTTAGTTTTTATACATTGTTTTCTAAAACTTAGTTCGACACTTTATGCCAGAGAGAATATATCATTGTGAGCAACTACTCATCAAATAGTTCTACCTCATTTCTATATAATTTTGTCATTGTCTGTGGAACTCTTCAGTTATGATACACTTCTTCAACTAGTTTTTGCTATATTTTTTATGTGATAAGTTTCACAATTATATTAATAAATATATTGCTTTGAAATTTATGATGCATGTCAGAGGGAAAGAAGAAAAATCCACAATTATTCTCCCTCCCAGTCCAAAAATATTTTAAATCATTCTGGCTTACAAACTTAGGGTAATTGAAATGCATATATTTAGACTCACTGATGCCAAAATCAACTTTTTTGTACTAAGAATTCTACATTTAATTGCAGTGCTATTGACTAGAAGAGCACCCATATAAAATCAAGTGTCCTACAGAGGACAAACAGGAAGAAAATTCATGGCAGATTGTAAGATAAGTCCACAGATTGCACAGGAAGACAGTGGGATGACACATTGGTGTGCTGTGTATACGAAGGTGTTGCTCTTCTGGAACCACTTTGCTTTGAGAAATGTAAATGGAAAGAAAGAATAAGGTTATCAGTAAGACGTGACTCTTAAATCAGCTTTGGTAAGAAGTTCTCTTTAGTGCTCCTTCACTTCCTTCCAATCTCTAGGTTATGTATCTGACAAAGAAAACAACCAAAGAACATACTGTGTTGATCATCCTCTGTGTTTGTTCCTCATCTGAAATGGTAAGAATTGTCCCAGCTCCATCAACCACTGGCACCTGTTACATCCCACTTCACATTAATCACCTCCAGCTGCTGCCCCTAGCACATAGACTTCACTGTATGCCTGTTACACTGTCTCTTTTTCATCCCTATACTTTCGACCTATAGTTGTCATTGCCTAAGACTGAGCTTTCGAACTCTGATTACAGTTCAAATTATGAGTGAAGCCCAAAGGGGGAGATCTGAAACTCATTTTCTTCCTGCTTTCTGCTCTGGGTCTTTTCATGTAGCCTAACCTACAAGAATATTTGTGGCTACATAAACAAGTTTAAATGCTGGGAAAAGTGTAAAGTTAACTAAAAATGTGAGATAATTGATGGAGAAGTTAATTTAATAGTTCCCTAGAAATATCAGGTGGATAAATCCCTTTTCAGAAAATAAGTAAACCTTGTAGAATTTTAAAACTTCTGTGGAAATTTCATGTATATTTTTTCCTGATTCTGTTTCTATAATACTGTGCTAAAGGTACAAGCTAGATAGGCAAAATGTGCTAAGCCCTGAACATAAGAAAGACATGAACTTATTAGAGTGGGTCCAGAGGAGGACAACAAAGATGATCAGAGGATTGGAACACCTCTACTGTAATGAGAGGCTGAGAGAGTTCAGATTGTTCAGTCGAGAAAAGGGAAGGCTCTGAAGAGACCTTATAGAAGCTTCCCAGCACTTAAACAGGGTCTACAAGGCAGCCAGAGAGGGACTTTGTAAAAAGGCATATAGTGATAAGACAAGGGCTAATTGCTTTAAACTTTGAACTTTTATAGCCTTTAAAAGAAGGTAGTTTTAGATTAAATATTAGGAGGAAATTCTTCGCTACAAGGATGGTGTCACATCTGAGCAGGTCGTCCAGAGAAGTTGTGGATGCTTCATCCATGGAAGTGTTCAAGGACAGGCTGGATGGGGCTTTGAGCAATCTGATCTGGTGGAAGGTGACTCTGTCCATGGCAGGGGTGTTGAAACTAGATGATCTTTGAGGTCCTTGCCAACCCAAACCATTCTATAAGCTGAAAAAATCTTTGCTGCTGAATAAATTTCTTGAAGATTCTAGCAGTTTTCAGCTCGTTAAACTTGCAATCTTTTCTCTTGTGTTTTATTTTCTTTAAGAAAAAAAAAAAACCTTTAAAAGTAAAATGTTATAACCCTGTGTAGTCAAAGCTTCTATTATGTTTAAGAAACATTTTCAGCTGAATGGGATCTCAGAAGTGGCAGATACAGTTAGTCACAGTGGATAAGTGCCATAGCCTGTTGGTTCTGCTATGACAATCAGCAGCTCTTTGGTTAACAGTGTAGGTAATTACACTGTTATATTTAACAATGCAGTAAGATGAATAGGAATTTTTCTGACACTTCTGAACATGCTTTACACAGTAAAGGCTTTTCCTAATATTTGATGCTCTGAGAATTTTTTGGTTTTTATGAAATCTTAAATTCTGGAAGATGCGGTAAAAGCTGCAGGAAGTCCATTGCTGGGATCTAAATCCATTTGAGCAGCACATTTTTTTTACATATAGTTTCCTATTGTCCATGAGCATGAGTACTAAATAGGATGAATTTGAATCAACAATACTAGAAGAAAACTGTGAAAACACAGCAATTACTGCAACATGGTGGGACAAATCACACAGTCAGAATGTTAATATGGATGGACATACATTGTATTAATGGGAAAAAAGTAAGAGTGGATGCAGGAGACTTTTTGTAACCTGTTTTCACATAAAGAACATTTTAAAAGGAAAGCTGAAAATAAATATATATTTGTTAATATTTCCTTAGAATATTTGTTGCTAGAAACAAGTCAAATATCAGTGACAGAAAAGTCAAATATGTATGTGAATTTTATTTTAATGTTCTGTTTTTAAAACAACCATAACTCTGAACTTATCTCATCAACTATAGCCCTGGACGAACTCTTAAAAAGTATTATTCAGACTCAAGAATGGATATAGATTTATTTTCCACACTTCTAACATCAGAGTGACCTCTGCTCTAAACAAGCAAACAGACTATGCAATTTTTAGCTGTCTTGCCTGCCTAAATGGTTGTATGATAATAAATGAAAGCACACACATATTTCAAGAATTTAAATCCTTTTGAAGCCATTTGAACCATTGCATTGAAGATGTACATGTACATGTGCATGTACATATATGTTATCTTTCATCTTATAAAAAATTAATTAAGGAAGTTCAGGAAAAACTGTGATGTTAAAACTACTTTTTTATTTGCAAAATATGCAAAACCAAACTCAATACAGAGTGCAAGGGAGTTTTTGTCTGTCTTGCTATATTTAACATCTCCTGATACATCACCTATGCTATACACAGATGCACTGTAGTAATGCAATGACAAAATGATTCACATAGTCTTCTAACTGCATCATAAAGGTATTCATTGCTACTTAAAAAGAATTGGAGGATTTCTGGTAGCTGACATTCCTTTTTGTTAAATTTCTCAGATACTAATTATTTGCTTTCTTATTTCAAAATAAAGACATTTTGATTTTGTCTGATAGAAAGTGCACCTTTCTCAGACTACCTCTGTAACTGAAATAGTTACTATGTGCTGTAGCATGATGTACTGTAGATACTGGTAGCACTCAGATCTATATTAAGGATATTTTAAGCATATTATTTTGTGAGTAGTTATAATTTATAAAAAATCTCAGCGCTGCAAAGAAAGTCAGATTTTAAGAATAAGCAATATTAGAGGTCTTTATGGAAAAAAAATAAACAGGAATTGTGGAAAATGCTGAAGTCATCATAGAAAACGTCTTCTGTGGTTTTCTGGAAAGTTCTAAAGAGACACTAAACAAAGTTCTAGGGTACATCTTTGAAAAGTCTCCATTAAAGATGTGAAATTATGCTAGAAGAGAACACAAAAGCATTTTGGCTTTCTTGAAAAACATTGGAGAGAGAAATTTGGGGTATAATAAATTTACAAGTAGTGAAATTATATTTACATCCAATTGTGTCATTCCCTTCTTGCAGGAGCTGAGATATTGGAGATGTGTTTTTAACTGCAAACTCTCCCAAAGGTAAAGAATCCATGTCTGAGTGTAATATCTCTGCACTCTTAAAAGAGTTACTGGGGGAAAAAATATAAAATTTTTATTGTCAATTCAGGGAATGGCATAGGAAAGACTGAGAAGAAGACCTCTGCACTAAACATTCTGTGGATAGCTAGGATGCTTTCCTGAGATACAGGTCTAAGCACAGTATCATGTGTCATCTTCAAAACACAGTTTAAATCCCTGCCCAAATGGCTTAATTATCAGCTCCTTCACGTGCAAATTTCTGAAAAAAACCCCAAAAAAACAAACCCCAAAACTTTTTTCTTTAGAGGTTTCAAAAAAAATTGGGAGCAAACCAAAATGTTTTTTATTAGATCTTTTCATATCACATCCAAAGAAATAATAATAATAATAATAATAAAATAGTCTTGATTACTAGAAACTGAGATAAGATAGAGAATGACTCATTGAAGTAATTCTCTATCTCTTCAGACAACTGAAGTCTTTATTGCCTATTTTTATCAGGAAAAAAATAATTATCTGCACGAGTCATTCTTCATAGACTTTAAGAAACCTTAACTGGAAGACTCATGTATAAGCCTTTTATAGTCATCAAATACAAGAAATATTTTCTTTTTTTTCATCCTGAATTAGGAAGTTAGATACTTTTCATTTTGTTCTTCTTTGTGAAGTCATGATTTCTGAAATAACTTTAAAAATCCATACAAATAAAATATATACATAGTATATGATTTTTTAAAAAGTAATATTGTTTTCTTCTTGTTGTGTTGCATTCTGTCTGTCTGCTGTCAATTGCAGGAATTTTGTGTAAGTACCAAAAAGTCCTACAAAACATTATCACTTTATATATTACTTGGATTTCTCTTTGTATGCCAGCATTGTTTCTCATTAAAGTCTGCAGCTGAAGACTAAGTTGTAAAGTTAGGATATTTTTATGCTTTAGCATTTTGATTCTTTCCATGTTGAAATGCAGCTCTTACTGGAAAAAACATATTACTAAGTTGACTGTTTAAAATAACCTTTTTTAGATATTTTCTCTGCATTATTTTCATTTTTTTACATTATAGTACTAAACATTAAATTTAATTAGAAATTGGTACGTCAGTGACTTTAGCGCTGTTAAAAAAAGTCATAAACATGTAATCAAAGACATTTATTTACAGTCTCTAGGCTTGTTTCTATTCTAAGATTATTTAAAAGTGCTGCAAACTTTCTTGTATGTTTCCTAAAATAGGGCTGGAAAAATATCATGATTGCTATCATTTTTACACATTAAGAATACACCAGTTTCTCCATGCATTGGAATTCCAAATTTCTTGAAAATACAACAGTATAGGAAGATACAGAAGATTCTGAACTGAGTTTAATATCCTTTAAGCTATGATGCAGCCCAGAACACCACCTTTAAAACTGTAAGAAAACTGTTTAAAGTAATTGTTACACATAAATTAATTTAGAGAATATTATGAGTTTGTTTAAGCTTGTCTAGCTTCAAGGTGGCAATTAGTACCTACTTAAAATACAATAACAGGTACTGTCTTGAAACAGTTATCTGTGTCAGAATTGCCAGTTCTCTTGAAAACAGACGGGCATGCAGGTTTTAAGATGTCAAATGAAGCATTAAAAATAGCTATTTAAACTTGATATCTTAATCATTCTGATCCTCAGCTACAGTGAATCAAACATTTTACCTGGGGCAAATTTCAGTAAGAATCATAAGCTGCTAATGGCTGTGTTTTTTGCATAGCTCTGAAATATCAGGCTGAAGCCTATATTTGCATATAAAAACTTACTGTGATGAAAATGGATAAAAACAGTGAAAAATGTTAGACTTATCTGCTCTTGTGAATTTTAATTGGCTTTTTAAGCCTAAAAATATGAAAAAAAGTCTGTGGTAAGAGATACTGTTTGAAAATGATAAATACTGAAAAGATATAGCTGACATGAGAAAGCAGGAATAGTTACTATAATTGGATCCCAGGTTATGAATGAGGAAAAAGATGGAAGAGATTAAATGCCTCACACAATAAAAATGAGACCTAGAAGAAAGGAGAGTCTAAATGTGAAAAAGAGATTGCATTACTGCAACCTGTCTTGGAATGTTTAAATAGCAGAGCTGGAGAGCTGCTCCTCTCAGGCTGACATCTCTTAATAAACTCACCAGTTCCTCTCCTCCTTCCAACTCTTCCATTTTCCCCAGAAAACCATCAAGAAGCAAGTGAAATCTGCACCAAAAGAAAAAATCAAATCAAAATACTTGAGGGGAACAATGTCACTTAAAAAAGAAAAAGGGCTTATGATACGTTGGAACAGTACAACTGTACTAAATATGATACTGCTAAAACTTTCATAAGTTCATTACAAAGCAGAAATTTTACTGCTGGCTTCATCAATATTAGCCACAAATATACCTAAAATACATTTATTAACCTTACGAGTATAAAGCCAAAGCACCTGAGCAAGGTCACTGACATCATTTAAGTGTAATATTTATCATGATTCTGGCATGGGTTTTTAGCAGGTTTATTAGTATATTGGAACTCTCCTGAACAGAGCAGGGTCATCTCCCTTTAGGCAACAGGTGTGAGGTGGCTGTTCTTGGGAACAGAGGAGAGAATTCAGCCTTGTGACACTGATTTGTGCTATGCTGTTTTCTCTCAGCTCTGCAGGAGGAGTTTTGGCTCATCTTACTTCAAGCTTCAGAGGTGGCAGTTCACTCACTCCAATATCCTAAGCAGGCTGAGTAGTATATAACATTGTTATCCACTACTTAGAAAAACCTTTGCTTTGCCAAATTATTTTGGGAAAGGGTGTTAAATTAAATTAGAAGTTAACCTTTATTTTTTTTTTGAGAAGACAGAAATTATAAAGGTTACTAACTAGTGCTAATCATTTAATATTCTCATTTGTATGCTGCTCCTGGATATTAACCGCATCTGCTTATATTAGATCTGAGAGCATCTTGTCTCCCTGGTTATGCCAGGATTAGATACATACTCTTCAAAGCAAAATTTTTGTCTTAAATAGGTTTTGTGCTACCTTCACAAGTGAAGTGTCTCTGTGTCCATCAGTCACATGATTTCAGAATGCTTCCCATTGACTTTCACATCATTTTATATAAAAAACACTGTTCCAAGCTTGAGAGCTGATCAGTCAGTCAGTAGAAACAGCATTGAGATTTTCAGTGTAAAAAATTCATTATTGATAACAGGATCCTTTTGCCAAGGTTGGATGTATCTCTATGATGCACCATAACAGTATTTGCATGATATGTACAAATGAGTGTACTCCTTTTATGCATCAGTCAGCATCTATATCTGAGAAGAATAAATTAAAAAATTGATTTTGGAGACTATTTAAAATTCATTTCCTCCAGTAGACATTTCATGTTGCTACTGAGTATATGAAAAAATGTGAATACATGTAACCTGCCCATTGAAGAACTTTCTGCAGAAAATTTCCCTGATTTGAATGACATTTCAATAATAACTAAATAATTTCTAAATTTATAATTAATTATGTCAAAATCAGAAGTTGATTTTTACATATCTCTTCATAATCTACAACAAAATGGACTTAGAAAAATGAACTGTGAATATATATTCATATGAATTATATCAGAGCTCAGAAGTGCTGATATGAAACTTGCAGATATACAGGGGTTGTTGCCTTGTTTCTGAGGCTGAATTGCATATTGTGTATAAAAGGTGAAATATTAGAAGCATTCTAACAAAAAAAGCACCAGAACAGCATCAGTGTTTTGGAATAAAAACACATGTTTTTGTATAAATGTTACGGCTGTCTTTTCTGTATTGGCAGCAACTTACATAGATGATTATTAAAAAAAAAGAAAAAAAAACAAACTGGAAAATTGACGTATAAGGAAATGGCAGTTTTGGTTTTATGTGAAAGTTTTCTCTAATTAAGAAAACTGTTCACTGGTGTTTTTTAAAAGCAGTAGTACTTTGGCATTTGGAAAAATAGTTGCACAGTCTGAAATAAATGTGCTGTCTGCCCATGCACATTCCTGGACAGGAAATTTTGGGATATTTCTGTAGATAAGATAAATATCATAGAAATATGATTGAAACCTGAAGAAAGTGAAAAGGACAGTTGTTCTTAAGGTCAGTAAAGGTAAAGCTAAAACTTGTTTGTATTCTGATGACAAGTTCTTTGGCAATATAATCTTCTTGTTGACAGCAATACTTACAGCAATCTGGGGAACCCAAGTTTCTCAGAAAATTGGCTATTAACAATGCAAGTAAAGCAGAATTTTCTGTCACATTTTGCAACAAATAATTTATGAGCCTTATAATGTATATAGATACAAGCTGTAGAGAACTGCTTGGAAAGGCAAAAGTCAACTCAAAACTTTCAGGTAAAATATTAAACTACAAATCTAAATATGATTGGAAGTGACGTGATGCATGGAAGAAAGTCTTTTTAGGATCAGTAAGAGTTTTGTCAAGGACCAGATGCCCTGAAGATGAGAAAACTCTAGCAAAATCAGTGTATATGAAACAAGTGAAGACACTAACAGACCTTAGTCTCCACACCTAGGACCTCCACACTGCCTGCCCACAGTTCTTTCATCTCAGCTGCAGGGATGTCAGTTCCTGTCCCAGAAATGCTGCAGGAATGCCAGTCTCCAGACATACTTCCTGAACCTCAGACCTGTCTTACAGAAGTCCTGTGTTTACAAGCCTGATGTGTTGACGACATCCTGGCTGGGCCCTGGGCCCCACTCATTACCTTACCTTCTTGATGACCACCTGTGCAAGACTGACAGAGCCTGTTGCTGTCACCACCTTGGTCCTGCTCAAACATGGGAGATCTCTGGCCAGTTGGTGCAGTCTTGTCTTGTCACCTTGACTTCTGGTTCATCTACCTTCAAGGAACAGTCAACAGCGACCCCTCCACAAAAGCCTGTCTTTTGAAAAGTCATGCTTATTCTGATTTTTATTTGAATAGGAAAAAAGTAAAGGTATATTCTTTATGATATCATAAAAATAGTCCTTAATATTTCAAAAAGTGTTTAAAAAACAAAAAAAACTCCACCAAAATCCAAAGAACAAATGCCTGTCATTAGCAACCACTAATAATCATGAGGAATTAGGAAAATGATCAAAGAAAGACACAATCTACAGAGCCCAAAAGAATATCAGAAATAAAGACAGTATACAACAATAGTTATCTCAAGAAGAAAAATAGGTAAAAAAGCCAGTAAGAAATATTTTGTTTTATTTTTAAAGAAAATATTTATGCAATAGGATTGAGCAAATTAAATTCAAAAGTTCAGCCAATTAATAGCAACACATTATTTTACTTCAAAGTGGCAGACTAGTTTTCAGTAGGGCATTATTTGCTGTAAGGATTGCCATGTAAAATCTTGATTGTTGGAAGAGTGCTGGCAAATTTTTGATAACAGCAACTCCCACTGACTTCACTTAAGGGAAATTTCTGTCTGAAATATTTTTTCCTGGCACAGAATGATTAATGGCTTTCCTAAGAAATGGTGCCAAATCTATTTAACTGAAATACAATTTCACGAAGTTACAAAAGCAAACACAAGGTGATCTCATCCTACTTTATCTGTTTCACGCATCATACAGAAAATCAGGAAGAGATGATAAGAGAAAAATATCCATATCTTTAACAGGGCACATGTGTATGCCAACAAATGGGAGCATATTGCTCAGGAAATAAGATCTATTTAAAATGACCTAAAAACCCACAAAGTACTGTTTTGAGCTCTTCAATATTTAATTTATGTTGGGAAGAGTTTACAAGCAACTTGAAAGCATGTATCTTGTTTCATAATAGAAAAACAGCTGATCCCTTTCTCTTGGGACCATACTTGATGATTCCCAGACCAGGGCTAAAAGGTTATGTTATAATTACAACCTCAGGATTCAGGTTGTTCGCATTTCATCTCCCCACCATTGCTTTTCACTCATGCTAATCCAATTGAGTTGAACTTACAAAAACAGAACCTCCCAACTTTTAGCCTATAGTCTTTAGGACTTAAAATTCTCTCAGTTTTGGAGAAAAATATTGCACTGATAAATATGATAACTAGGAAACAAAAGCATTAAAAGCTTGTTGATCTCTTCACTGTTTATTGAATGAAGATATATGTTTAGATCTTTATATGTTTGCATCTATATAAGATAAACCATTTCATACAGGGTTCTCTGTCAATCTATTTGTGCAATGACTGACAAAAAGCGTGTAGCTTTTCCTAATTGTTTTGACAGCTATGCATAATATTTAAACAATGAAACTGATTAAATGTCACTTATAATTACATTCACTACATTTTTACATTTGACAAAAAGGTTTCATGATTCAGTTTCTCTAAATGAATTTAATATTATCTTTTTTGATGACAACAGTAACAGTGTTGGGAGAAACAGAAAAACCTGAAATTGAAAATACTTTGAACTGTTTCCTGAACTTTTTGATATTCTGGGATCTCTGATATGAAAGAATTTAACTTTCTTAACCTGGAAATTCATCAGTTTCAACCAGATTGTACTTGTCACAAGAATACACTCTCATTCAAGTTTGAGATCAGTGCTAAAACTTCTCCAGTTTTAGCATGGATTTTTTTCTATATTAAAGGCCTCATATTCCATCTTTCTTGATGCTCTATGAAAGTTTATTAGAGGGGTTCATTTTAATTGAATTTTTCTTGTGCCAACTTTGCATTTGAGAATTCCTATGTAAATGACACTGGACAAGACACATCTTTTTAAGTTATTTTTATTGTTAATCTATAATTTTTTAAACACAAAATTTTGTGATAAGTTCATGTTTTATCCTAGGAATTCACTTTTCCAATTTTCTGTTCTTGATCATCACAGTTCTTGAATACCAGAATTGTGTAAAAGATTCTTTGGAATGCAAACAAATTAAGTACTCCACTGAAAAACTGATCATTCAATACATAGATTATGTATATTTCTTTCAGTGATATAATCATAATACTTTTTTTCCTGCTCTTACCTTGAGGAGACTACAAAAGGGTGGTGAAATACAGAGAAAGCCAGTCTGTGAAAAACCTGGGATTGTTTTAATTGCATTGGGTTACTGAAGCTGTATTGATAAATAAAAAAGTTTATAGAGTATACAGCTAGGTTTTCTGGATGAAGGAACTAATCTAGTTAAATTAAGCAAAAATAATCTTCCCTTTCTGGACAAGAAATTTACAGACTGCCTTCCAGTTCTTTCGTCTCCCACTCCCCCTGCAGAGATCAAATCTCTCTAAAACCTGATCTTGTAGGTTTGAGTAATAAGCGAATATACTAATATTAAAAATAATGTAAAAGTACATATTCCCAAAGGCCAATATGGGTCACTAACATCTTCCTGAGAAGCAATAACTGCAGACAGCTTGGGATCACATTTTCCTGTTGAACAAGGTCGGCTGGGCAAAAAACACACAACAACAAGAACTACAACAGCAACAAAACCGGAAATGAACTGTGAAAAACCCATTAGCTGTTTTATTCTTAGTACTTGAACCCAAAAATACAAATTCACAATGTACTTAAAGTCAATTATACTCTGTTATAGATCAGGTTTGTGTACTAGCGTGCTGTTTATTCTTTTATTCATTATTATATGCCAAAGGTGTAGCTATAACTTTCATAGACCTTAAGTAACTGTTTTTGTTATTCACTTTCACCATCTATCTTTTGCCTTTTAACTTACCTGCAAGGTTTTTCCCCTTTTTAATATACAGTTCCCATGATTTCAATGTACAGCTATATATCATCATGTGCATAAATAAATATATAAATAAGAAAAGTGTTCTACTGAGTGTTTCCTTACTCAGGCAACCATGTAATTTCTTTGGTTTTCAAAACTTTACCCTGTTTCAGATAAATTTCTGAAGATATTTTGGGTCAGGGGTGTCATGACACATGATACTTTTTCAAAAAAAGAGACTGGTGTAATGTACAGTGGCACATCCCACACATAAAAAGCTGAAGTGTTTGGGAGTTGTTTGTATATAGAATTATATCCAACAAAACTTGTCTATTCCACATAGAGTGATTAAGTTTCTAGAATTTGATTAAAGAGCAAAACATGAAATTCCTCAAAATCAATTAAAATTTATTGTTGACTTAGTTTTTTTATTTGAGTAAACATGTTCATATATTTAAGCAGATCCTCAGAAAAATCATAAACAAGTAGCAATTTGTAATAGTAAATATGGAGATCTCATCTACCATCATCAGGAGATTTTGATGTTTGAAATATATATAAATATTTGTATATATATATCTATATATCAAACCTCTGAATATTCACTGGAGTGATCACTGCCTAGCTATAGTAGGTATAATGTGATTACACTATTGATATGCCAACCAGTATATTTACTGGCATTGCCTCATTGGATTCCACCAGAACTTTCAACTGTAACACTACTTTTTCTGCTTAAAAATGTGAAGTCATTGAAAATTCCATACTTCTGGCCTCTTAATGTGCATGACATATCATATATTATTTGGTATGTGAGTATAAGAGTGTATCACATGACTGTCATTGTTAAAGGAGAACATTTATTAGGAATTTATTGTATGTACTGTGTGTACAGAAAGTGAACAAAACTCTCTATAGGGTGTGCATCTGATCAAACTGGTAATAATACAGTACTCAGAGGAATACTAAAAGGGGATTATTTGAAATGAAAACTTGTCAAATTTCAACATTCTTTCCATTCTGTATTGATTCCAAATCATCACTAGGGGAAAACTGCAAAGACTGTATGTAGTCCTTGTTTGTATAAACCTAAATTAAAATATTTTCAATTTTATCTTAATTTCTCAAAATGAAAGCAATTATCTCCTCTATCTATTTCAGGGAAATTTGTATTGTGGAAGCATTTATTTCTCCTAAATAAGGAAAATAGAAATTGATCTGTTTATGAAAAAAATGTATAGTGAGTCTAGAAAACAACAGTCTAACCAACAAAAATTTACTGAAAACTGATGGGAATATTGTGATTGACTTGGTAATGTCCTGAATAATGATAATTTTTCTCTTTCAATATTACCATGCTTTATTTAATTTCCTTCTGGTAATTTCACTAACATTTTGATTCCTATTTCACTACTTTTATAATTGGCAGTAAAGGTTACTTGTGCCATTATTATTGACACTTATTTTTTGAGAAGAAATTGGTATTTTCTGTCACATGCTGGTATTTATTTCTGTTGTCTTCCTTGTGCCTTTGGTGCTCCTTGAGCAGCTCCCTCAAATGCTTGAGACCATTTCCTGTCATATACTTTTAGCAGGCTATCTTCCAATATCATACATATTTGACATAGGGTATCCAGTCAAATGAAAACATACTTAATGTTCTTTGGCAATATGGCTTCTAGAGCTGTTACATTTTTTTGACTTTTTCTTCTTTTTGTTAGTTTTCCCAGAAGACTCAATTGAAAGAGCATATACAGAAGTATCAAGTAAAATATATCATAAAAAATTACTCTCAGAGAATCTAATGATCTTGAAAAGTGCTACTTGAAAAGCTAATGACCCTAACACACCTCTAAATCCGAGGTCATCCAACAGAGAATTCAGAATTCCTCAAAGTGGATATGTAATTAAAAACAGAAAATAGAAAATTAAATATAGCAATATAAATCTATATCGTATAAAGTTCTCTGAAGGCATCCTTTCTGCTTCAAGCCCTCTCTTCTGTACTACAGTGAAATCTCAGGTGATAGATTTTTCAATGATTTCTGTATTCTGCTCATATTTTATTTACTCTTTCCTTGTATTAAAAAAACCCCCAAAATAAAGCCTAATAACAATTCAGGCATTGATGCATGGATGTAAAATGCTATATTACCAAAGGAGCTAAGGTTTTAATTTACTGTAAAATAAATACTACATAAGGTGACTTACAGATGTTTAATTCTGAGTTGTTCTCTATTTCCATTTAGAAACTGTTAATCTGTATATTAATTGTGTTGAAAATTATCTTTCATAATCATAAACTTATAAAGGCCAGAATCTGGAAACAGCTTTATTACATGCTCAGAATTTCATAGTAAAATGTCAATGAATATAAAGATAAATTCCATTTTCACAAGCTCTAAGTAGAATAAAAATGATTGACTTTCTATTCTTCAGTCAATAACTTATTGACAGTTCTAGGTCCAAATGACAAAACAAAGAGAAGAAATCAATGGCAGTGGAGAAGAGATCAGATCAATAGCTGAATTTCTCATTAATAGAGCAAATGGCAGTTTTACTCACTTTGACAGAAAAAGACAACAGCTTCACACCCTGTCTGACTCAGAATGAAGGCTAGAGGTCAAATATACATAATGAATGTGTATCTGCAATTTTTTAGACAAAAACCCCCATGTTTCTATAAAAATAATTTTTGAATATATATGTGATCCTAGGAATAAAGTCCAACAGAAATAATTTAAAATTATGGTTAAGCACTTAGAAGGCTTTTAAGGTCTATAAATGTGTTTTCACACGCAATGTTACTGTGCAGTCCTAGGCTCCAGAGCAGAAGTATGTTAATAACCTTCAAAAAGACATAATGATTGAACAACTTTTACGCCACATTTATTTTCTGATCTTCAGTTCAAGTACATAAATGGGGGAAGTTCCTGGTAATGATTTGGGACTATAGACATAAATTAAAGAAATAAACTTATAGCTGCAAATATTTGTTGAGACATTTCAGTCTAATTATACAGATTAGTATATGCAGTATATATACTAGTTTCCCAACTTCTACATCACCTTTTATTTACTTTTAGTGAGAGCCTATTGTGAAAAGACAATTCAGTAGCAGTGCATTGGTATAAGACGTGTATATCTGTATAATACACTGGTTGCACCAAATATTTCTCAAGTAGCTATTCCTATACTAAAAAAAGCCAAACCACAGAAATTTTCATCAAAAGAAGAATTTTCTGAAAAAAGGATAAAGCAGAAAGCAAGGGTCATGAATCCCCAGAGCTATTGAAACTCATAAATCAGAGCTCCTAAAACACAGTAACAGTAGTCACTAATTAAACCTAGCCATTTATGAGAAGTAGCTTTAAATATTCATTTGAATCATGTTTTATTTTAAAATAAATGTTATTGATGGCCACATATAAAGGATAATAAAGAGTTATATATGACTTCTTGAGTGGTCAGTCAGTTACTGTAAATTGCTATGAAGTTCAATGGATCAATAGGTTAACTGCAAAACTTCTACTTATAAGCATTTAATTATCTGTAATATGTAGTACTTAAGCCTAACATGCTTATGATATTTATGAACCTTTTATAATCTATTTACACATGCAATACTCTCTCAGGCATGATAATGTATCTGTGGCACGAAGATTCACTATATCCGAGCAGAATCTGAAGCATCTAAAATTTCTTGTCCTCAAATCAACTTCTCATAACACTCCAGAAAAAGCCTATGGGTTTCTTTTTTAAAATGCAGAAGTATGAAACTGTGTAAGTAACATATTGCTGAAGTCTTACCCATCTCTTTTTATACATCATAGTTCTTTTTTTCAGACTTTTATATAATAAATAGCAGCAATCAACTGATTATGATGTAAATCTGCAAAGCATGAATAGACCAAAAATATTAGGTCATCCTTTGTTCAAATGTACTTTTATGAAAATAACATCTTAATTCAGGTTAAACTCTGATTATTTTTCACTGGCTTGTAGTATTTTCAGCTTCACAAAAACTGAATGGCAGTTGCAGCATCTTACAAAATTATCACTACTTTGGAAATTCTGATCCTAAAATGTATAATTTATATCATCCTTGTTTTAAGTATCTTACTTTCCCAAATATTTCCATGAGTACCTTGCCTTTAGACAAAATTGCAGAACTCATTGAAATACTAAACAAATCAAACAGCTGGACAGTTATCAGGATCAGAGAAGAAACGTGGTCATAATCAAATCAGGCAAGTGCAAGAAGGAAAGAAGGAAAATGGAGCCATGGGAGATGGGCAAGATGTTCCCAAACACATTCTTCCATGACACTGTAACAATGGAACAGGACTGGTTCTACCTAGAGAGACCAGTTCAGCTGACTAAACAAGAGTATTATATATTGTTCTTCTGGTCTTACTGATGACTGTTCATAATTGAAAAATATAATAGTAATGAAAGAACAAATGGTAACAAAAGGAAAACAGCTTGAGCTTTGTGAAACTTCCTGGAGGTTCAAATTCTTTTGGAACCTAACTGACCAGCTACCAATGAACAACCTATGTTTTAGAACAATAATCAAGCTGCATCCTGTGCAAGCAGGAAGGAGAACAGTAGTAGGAAATATGAATGCTAGATTCATATTTTCACCCAGAAGTATTCTCCAGCAATTACAGCTGCTAGTTAAAGTAAGAAAAAGTCACCACCTATTTTATTGTATACTAATTACTTTTGACTGAATTAAGAAACATCAAGACCTATAATGAACCCTTAACCTGTGGTGCCAGCTGAATCAAACCTTCTTGTTTTGACTTTCAGCATCTGTCTCAGCTGCTGGATTTCTATACAGAGCCTTTCAGATTGCTGTGTTTTCAGGGCTTCCTACTTATTATGCTAGTTTTTTGCAAATACTTTTGCCAAGTGTATTATCTTAGTGCATTATGTAGGAAAAGCTGGACAACTTAGTCTTCTATGCCCTTGAAATTTAGTCATTGCAGTGTTTCTTGTCCCCAGTTCTAGTTCTTTAACATATTGTCACCATGTGAAAAAAGACATGACCTCACTTGCCATCTTCTCTAACATGAGTACAGGGAATAATATAGCAGATCTTTAGTTTAAGTCTACACATACTCCTATATGTTATCAGAAAACAAGTTCCTTTTTGGCTTTATTTTATCAATGAATGGGGACTATGAAAAGGCAGTTTCTTTTAATGTATCTATACTTATGTTTCCATAACTTTCAAAATGAGTAATCAGTGGGCATTGATATCTATAATCTAGAGGATTTACAAAGGTAGTCACATACTCTATGATTTTACCTGCCTCACTGAGGAGATTCAGACAAAGGGCCTTTAAATCCTTAATTACCGATGTACCAGATAATCAGAGAACAGAAAGGATTTTCATATTAATAAGATAAGGACCATTTTAATTTATTCAGAGGGCTAAAAAAAAAGTTACTTCTGAAACCCATAACTAAAGCAAGTAATTATTTTACATATGTTAGTTTTTAAAATTAGGATTAATACATTATTTTTCTAAACTTGTTCTTACGTTATAGGAAATTACCGCATTTTAGTCTAAAGTGAGGATTCCACACAAGTAACATGTTGTCCATAATGTGATGTGCTTCAAAACACCCAATCTAATCACTTTGACTTAAATTTTTATATACCAATACATCTATTTCACAGTCAAATGCTAACAAGTGAATTCTATTTAAGCAATTGCAGATGCTTGGACAGCCTACTGTATTCTGGTGAATTTTAGAAGTTATGTAGAATTTAAAAAATAAGTACCAGTCTCATTCATGGGCCCTAGTAATTTCATCAGAATCTTCCTCTTGTTGATGGGAATGCTCTGAGGTCTGAGTCTGTGAAACATATATATGCAGCCTTTATATTGATTTGAAAATATTGAAAGTGCTTATGAATATGTTAGCTTGATATTTAGAATTCTCTTCAGTCTTTTGGATACTATAGTATGCTAGTATGCCACACCTATATGGCTTTTATAATTTTGATCTTTAGCCCCTATTTTGCTTCTGATTTGGAATTCAACAGTGTAAGAGACTGCATCAAGAGGCATTCCATCTCTAAAGTAGACTGGTTTAACCATGTTTTGGTCTCCATTCCAGTAAAAAATTGTCAGGCCAGATCTAGTAAAGCGTTGTGCTGTACTTCATTAGTTGTCAGTGACTTCTTTTGGATTTGAATAATTCACTGCTACCTGAATATGATCTCGTTCTGATCTTTATAACAAACCAAGCCAATCAGGAGTTATTGCTAGACTCTCCTACAGTGTTTCCAGGTGTGCTGACTTGGTGTCTAATTCTCAGGTTTCTGTAAGCAAGACTGCCCTTCAGTCTGGAACAATGGAACACCACAAATGCTCAACTTCTGTTTATACAAGCATTCATCAATAAGAGATAAATTCCTAACAGTTATTAATATTTTTCTTTTGCAGTCTATGATCTGGTGGGTTTTTTGTCTCCTAAATACTTACTAGGTTTCAATATACAGTATCACAGATACATAAAAATATGTATTTCAGGATGGTTTTTTACAATTGAATTTGACATCTTGTGCAGTGATAGCCCTGGAGAGTTTTACCTTTTTCTTTTTTTGTTTGCTTGCCCGTTTTTATCCATGAACTCTGACACAGTGTATTTATTCTTCCCTTGATTTTAATATCTTCCTGTTCTGTACAAAGATCTGAAATCATTAAATTAAGATGCCTTTAAGCATAATGGGAGAAGAGGTTAAAGTAGATGGCATTCTCTCATAGCTTAATATCTTTAAGTTGTATTGAAATTCCTGAGAAAATATTGAAGTTTAAAATCTGTTGTTCCCATGGAAGCTTAGAAAAAGAATAAAAGTTTAAAAAAGTGAAAGATGAAACAGAACAAAAAAGACTACTCAAAATTTAATTTCTTACTTTCATTTTGTGATCTACATTGTTGTATGGAAATTTTATACTAACCGTTGCATCAGTCATAAACCCAGGAACAAAAAAAACGTGAAGGAGTGTAGGGCACTTACAGTCTCCACTATTTTGCTTTCCTTCTCGCTTTGTGAAACCAGCTGAGCTGACCAGATATGTCTCTAGTACCTTTTTGTATGTCCATCTGACACTAGACTGACACAAGAAGAAATGGTAGTGGCTCTCCTTTAGGTCCCAATAGTATCTACCAGTATCAAGTGAGTGTCTCAGATGCAAGGAACATCCTTAATGTAGGCAGATAGTTGTATATGACAAGAAAAATTGAGGTCCTTTGCAGGGCTCTGAGAGAGGTGTTTAAGCATCCATAATGTTCAACAAAGATATAGACATCAATAGCTTCTGTCACAATTTTCATTTATCTAAACCTTCTGTTTCAGGTGGCAGAGCAGACAGATGACCTATGATAGATGTGCCATTCTGGAATCACAGAATCGCAGAACAGGTAAGGTTGGAAGGGACCACAGTGGGTCATCTGGTCCAACCTCCCTGCTGAAGCAGGGTATTCCCAGAGCACATTGCACAGAACTGTGTCCAGACAGTTCTTGAATATCTCCAGCGGGGGTAACTCCACAGACTCTCTGGTCAATTTTGTTTCAGTGCTCAATCCCCTGCACAATAAAGTTTTTTCTCATATTTAGGAGGAATTTCCTGTGCACCAGTTTCTGCCTGTTGCCTCAGCACAACTGAGAAGAGCCTAGCTCCATCTTCTTCATATTCTCCCTTCAGATACTTATAGACAGGGGTTAGATTCCCTCTCAGTCATCTCTTCTCCAGGATGAATGGGCCCAGCTCCCTCAGCCTTTCCTCACAAGAAGGATGCTCCAGTCCCCGAATCATCTTTGTTGCCCTATGCTGGACCTGCTCCATGTCTCGCTGGTACTGAGAACTCCAGAACTGGACACAGCACTCCAGGTGTGGCCTCACTAGGATGTAGTAGCTGGACAGGATCCCAGCTCCCTCGACCTGCTGGCAATGGTCATCCTAAAGCACCCCAGGATACCAGTGGTCTTCTTGGCCACAAGGTCACACTGCTGGCTCATGGACAGATTGCTATCTACAAGGTTCCACAGGTCTGCACAACCTCTGGGGTATTGGCCACTCTTCCCAGCTTTGTGTTGCCACAGACCATGCTGGGGAGGCATCTACCCCTTCATCCAAGCAGTTAATGAATAAATTAAACAATAATGGGCCCAGTTTTGAACCATGGGGTTTGACAGACCCTGTGTCAACTAGATGCCGGAGCTGCATTTGTGGTCAGACATTTGTTGATACTAGAGTTTGGGAACCAAGTTCTCTCACCAGCAACCAGATTACTGACTGTCACTGCCATGCCTATCACTCCTGCATGGTGACAGGACATATCACAGTGTACAGAAAATTATCTAATTCTGTGGTATGTAAACCTTTAGGCAGAGAACAGCTTGCTGCACATATCATAAAAACGTAGACCTGGTAAACACAGATAGCCAAAGAAGGTTTCTCAACACCAGCTCACACATTTCATAAAAGAAGTTTGACTACTTCTATTTTGATCTAAAAGAACTCTCAGCAATCACAACATGCATACTCATCATGCAGTTTCAAAGCTTTGCAGCAAAAGTAGATTAAAAAATGATGTTCACCATAGCAATAGCAGGCTTCAGTCAAAGACTAGGAACAATATTGCATTTCATACTTCTATTTCTTCAGACACTAACATTTTGTTCAGAATTATTTTTAATATGTTTTAGAGTAAAAAGATTTATCTTTTTAAACTAAAATGTATTTGACTAATAGAGTCAGAATCCAAATACTTAAATAACCTCGCTATTATGAGTTCTTCAACTGTAACACAGTACTAATCAAAGGGTAATGTTTAATGCATTTTTAAATGGGTGAGATATGTTAAGAGAATGCAGAAAAAATGCATACACATACACTGAAAAGCATATATAATTAAAAACAATTAGAAATAATCTAAAAAAACATAAAACAAAAAGTAATAAAAACTACTTACAATATCTCTGAGGATTTAAGAACTGCTGATTTCAAAATTTAAAAAAATCCATATTTTAGATTCATCTCATAAGGAAAAAAAAAAAAGTCTGATTGGTACCGAATTTTGAAACAGGCCTAATAGAGGGAAAAAAACTGCAAAAATTCTATTTACCTAAGATTTTCTACTTGCAGGATTTGAATACTGAAAACAACCACTCAATAACTCTAGTTCTCACTGGCAGTTGTGGGAAATATGGTCTATAATCTTTTTCCACCATTATTTTCCTCCACTTGTAGTCATAGCAGGATTGTTGTATATGTGATAGTGAAACAATTATACTGAAGCTAAAGCATCAGCATTTTTTAACAATTCTCCAGAGAGAAATGCCAAGATTTTCAATAGCTGTGTGGTTTCTGGTCTTGGCTCTAAACCCTTTTTTTCACACTTGAGAACTCTTGACCATTTCTACAGCAGATTACCTTCATGTAAAGTTACAAGGTATGTTTCAGTTTGCTGTTGAAAATTACTAAGACTTGCTATTATGCTAGCTTTCAGATAAAAAACATTTTGCAGTCTCTGAAACTAATAAAATAAGCAAAATTCCTGGTCTGAAAAGTTTATTATCCAAATTACCAACATAAAAATAAGTATTTTGGTTTTTTTATAAATAAATTGTGACTAGTCTAGATAAAAATTTCTAGGCTTCAGTGGAGAAGACAGTGACTGACATAACAAGTCACAAAGAGATGTAATTCATATTGGACTGTTATATACTCTTTGGTATTCTCTTTTATATTTTCAAGTAGAGAAGACAGATGCTTCCAGATGATATGGGAAATATGGGACTTACAAATGAATTTGAGTGACAAGCGAACTGACACAGGTGGGACCATTAGTTTAAGGCTGAGGTTAACACTTAGCATATGTGCGAATGTGTAATAGCGTGGAAAAGCAGATGCAGTGATTTGCAGACAAAGGCAGCAGAGAGGAACACTTCAAAACTTTTTGACATGTTCACTTCTTTTGAGCAATATTCAAAGAGTTAATAAGTCCTTTTCTACTCACATCTAGCAGAAGTCATTGGTGTTTTGAATAGACGCATTCAAGCTGCACCAGGATTAGAAAGCATAAATGTTTTCTACAATCATGACTTGCAGTGAAAAATTAGCTGTCCTTAATAATAAAGTTATCTAATTTTTTTAGCATAACAGATTAACCTGGAAAAGCCTGTCTATTTAGGATCAGGATTCTTTCAGTGAACATGGTGGATTTTTTAGTTGTTGAAATTGTTCCAGAGGAACATTTTTATTCCTCTGGAAAAGGAACAATTTCAGAGAGCTCAGTTCTCTGAAGGAAATTCTGATGGTTGAATAAAGAATTAAAGCTGGTGTACTATAGAATTATCTACAGTGCTTTACACTTAGTTTCCACTAGTGCATAGTTTAAAGCCAGTCAAATTTTGGAAATTATGTTAATAAAGTTGGGGAAAAGTTGTGAAGTAGAAGAAAAGCATAAATGGAAATTATAATATGTAAGAAAATGGTTCTTTTAGTCCGAAGGCTGTAGATTGTTATGATTGTTACTGGGTTTAGTTCTAACATGGAAAATGGTTGTTCTAATATGCAGATAGTTGAATCATGTGGAACTGGTAAGTTCTCTAAATCAGTTTACCTCAGGCAGCTGTGGAATCACGCAGGTGAAGGGAACCTGTGGAGATTCTCTATTCCCAGCCCTCACTCAAAGCAGGATCAGGTAGAGCACATTGCCTAGAGCCATGTCCAGCTGTATTTTGACTACCAAAAGTGTCAGATTCTCTTGATACTCCACAGTCTCTCTAGGAAACCTGTTCCTGTGTTCAGTCACCTTCACAACACAATGAGTAGTACAATCAGTAATTACCAGTAATTATGGCATGAAATAAGAATGTAAGGTCCTGTAGAGTGGAATACAAACAAACAGAGGTCAAAGTCCTCTATTCCTGGTCTGTAATCTGCCCAAGGTGGTATTAAGCTGGGTCATCCTTGAACTTTCAGGTTTTGTCCAATATGCAAAAGGCCTGAAGACACTCACTGACTGCAGTGGTATACATATCGGCCAACGTGTCTGTTTGATCTGGTTTCAAACATACCCAGGTTTCTATTCCTTCACAATGAGTAACACAAAAATGACAGAGACCCCTGTATGCATTATGTCATATATCTACTGATATTTCTGTGCTAAACTGCAGAGAGAAGCTGATGCATAAAGTCTCATCATTGTCACTGTTCCCAAAGGAGAGCATTATCATCCACAGTTTTTGAAAGGGGCTTTTTTTTTGGTTGGTTGGCTGTTGCTTTGTTTTGGTTTTGTATTTTTTGCTCTCAGAAAAGATCAGCCTTATTTATTATATCTCTCTTGCTCGATGTTCCAGATTATAATATCAACAGGGGTCAGGGAATACAGGCTTTTCATGCACAATTCCAACTGAGAAATTTTTCAGAAGGTACAGTATGAAACAAATCTGCAGTCTGCCTATTCCCTGCTGCTCACACACCTACAAAGGCTACAGTAATGGAAGAGGAGGACTTTTGCACTTTCTGGAGGAGTGGGAAATAGAGCACATTGCCTCCCTTCAAGTGTAGTAAAGGCAACACAGTCGAGAGCATGTTTTCTAGAAATATTAATCCAAGAAGACTTTTTTACTCGCAAATTTTGGAAAGAAATTAAGATTTGATATTTCAATTAAAATAAAATATGTTCAGCCAAGACTGTGATATTTTTAATGAGTTGAAATTTTATTTAATATTCCTACTCAGTCCAAGTGCAGGGATTCATTCACCAAGTGAATTTATTGTCTAAAGCTGTGTCATGATCTCCTGCTTTGATGAGGAGATTTTTCAGAATTTGGCATCCACACAATAGAATTCATTACCAATTAAGCTTGTTACAATGGATAGTAGGAATTGGAAGATCAAAGGATCTAGGAGGTACTCCCACCTTCATTTCTACAGGATTCTTCAACTGTTTGACTGCAACAGGTGTTTTGTAAGAGGAAGCAATTGGCTGTAAGCCGTGTATTGTCAGAGGAAACAAATGAAATTAACAAAAAAAAAAAGTAAGATGAAAGCTCATATTACTTTAAAAATCAATTTTGATTGAAAATTTCAACTCTAAATGTCACTTTAATGGCTATATTATGGCATGTTTATACTCAGTTATGTATGTAGAACACCTGAGAAAGGCAGTAAAGCCTACTCGGCAGGCATGTCCATGGGAAAGGGGCTCTGAAGGTCTGGGAAGTAATGGTAACACTAGAGCTGCTCCAGGAAAGCTTCATGCCTGTCTGACTCCAGGGGAGATATAGGATATGTCTACTCCATTCTGTCCTTCACCAATTTTAAAAATTCCCTGTTCCGCTTTTATCTGACTTTTTTCATTCCAGGGTGATTCTTATGCAGGCTGCACAAGGACAGAAAAAATATTTTACCTATGCAAGCTCAGACTAATACCCTTCAGTTTAGTATTATGTAAACAATACTAATACTAAAAATGTACTTTGCCATTTTTGTTTCCTAGTCATTTCCCCTTAAAGTGCAACTTATTTGTTGGGACTTTCCTTTTGTTAAAAATTTTCAGACAGTGAATATTGACTATCATAGTGCTCCTCTTAATTTTCAAAGAGGAAAAAATCCACATGACTGAGAGTGCATAAGCTTCATGGCCTTAGACATACTCAGAAATATCATATTCTCTTTGATTAGAGGTGTACAGGATGGACAGACATTTTTTAGATATAATCAATCTTTTCACTAATTTAAATTCCTCAAAATAACTGAAAATATTATAACCACATGAGAGAACCTCTACAATTCTCCCAAGAAACCAAGCACAGAGCAGCCAGTTTTTCACATTTACTCCATGCCACAGTCATAAAGAGAAGTTCTTGCATCAGATATCTCGAAGTGTATCAACACTGACAGGAATCTATTTGTTGTACTATACTAAAAAACATCCATCAGAGACAAAGTTTAAGAGTTTTTAAGGTTAAACTGGACAAGTTGTACAATAAAGTAAATAAACTTGACTAGCCCATAAGTGTTCATTGGTCTGGTAGAATTTCTAAGTAGCATAGTTATGTCAGGAAAGCATTTAAGTGTAGACCAGACTTAATGTCCTTTTCTGACTGATTGTCCTGTATATTAGAAGCGTTTTCTTTTTTTTAATATGTGTGATAACTTTAGCCTGTGACATGTCAACAATGTTATTCCTGGCTTTAACTAAGGGATACCAGATGCAATTTCTTCCTCTCACCTACTTTGCCTTCAGTTAATGTAGTTACATTTCAAAAGGGTAACAACAGAAAAAAATTATGTGGGAAATCTGCTTTGGATAGCTAAGCTTGCATGTGTATATATATATGGAAAAAGGAAAGCAAAGGGCATGTTTCAAATAACTGACTAGAAAATAAATATGTTAATAAATGTTTTTAATGACATGAGTATAGCTGTTCCACCTCAGTAAGTATATTAGCATAGATTTTTTTCAAGGTTTGTAATACATAGTACAGGACCCAGCTTGGCAAAGGTGTAAGTTTTGCCTTAATCTTTAAAGTAGACGGTGAATAACATGTTTATTCACCTGTTTTAGTGATATGCTGAATGGTAGTGAGACGAATCTCCCTTAGTTAAGTGATGCTTCAAGGACTGGGAGAATATCCTGGTCTACTATCACTTACAGAATCTACATTTTTAGCCAAGTCTTCTGCACTTCAGAATGGAAAACTTTTAATTTAGCTTGCAAAAGGCTTTCAAATACTTGGAAACCTTTATGCAGTAGGAGCAACAAGAATAAAAAGCTTGTATTCTACAATTTGGAGTTCTTCATTAATCACTTTTATGAGATATAACACTGATGTGAATGTCAAACAATAAACATCATCACAACTAATAAAAAAGCATAACTGTGGCCTTAAGGGCTTTAATTGACTGTTGAGCAACAGCACAAAATTCAAAATAGACAAGGAGTTCATTTTTAGGTCAGTAGGTGTCTGAACACTTCATACAAACTAAAAAATGAGGGAGGGATCAGAAGTAAAACAATACAAAACTCACATTATTTGAAAATGGTTGACTAAAGAATTCTTCCTAAATAATCTATAAAGTAAATTTTTATGGTGGTAGCATAACCTACGTAATGGCACAATACATATCTCTTTGATGAGTCAGATGGCACATGTACATGTCAAATTAATGTCTAGGGGTGAACAGAAGACAGTCTCTGAAGTCATCCCACTTAGTCGGCATTAGTACTATGTGTATGTTAGGTTCTCTCTCTCTTTGTTTATACCGGAGCTGTGTGGGCAGTTCTAAAGCGAGAACTTGCCTCATTAAGATAATTTACTTCCCCAAGAATAGATGAAGCCCTAGCTTCTGATTTAGTAACTGCAACTGTGTGCCTGAGGTTATGTGATGAGTTTGAGACCAAAACTCCAGAATTAGAATTAACTGACTATACTTAAAAGAATTATGGTGTTTCACTGTGGTTATGCCTACGTCCTGTTTCATGAATCTTTTACTAGAAGTACGACAAAGTATTACAAAAGGAATTAATCAATAGCAAGCAGTGTTGAAGCAATTGCACCAATGGTCATAGGGTTGTGTGGGCAAAAGTATGAAGATGGAAAGACATACAAGCAGCTTTTAATTAGATTTCATTTAATTTTGGCTTACTTTGTTTCATTATATTTTACTGTATTTTGTCTTGTTTGGATCACAACACCTAGAAGTTAGGAAAAATTTGAGCTGTGGTTGTGCAGGACATCTTATTTATCCTCAATCCTGTATGTGTGCACCTGTCCTTCAGGATCTGAACTTGTTTCATTATTTTCTTGTTCAAACTTTTTTGGTTTGCTTTGGGACTTTTTGCTTGTTTGTTTGGTTGGTTTTTGTTGCTCTTTTTTTTTTTTTTAAGTGGCTTCTCACTCAACCCCTCTATTCAAAATAAAATGAGCTTCTGTATTGAATTTGACTTCAAAATTTAGGTCCTTCACCTCAATTTTATGCAGAAGTCGGCAACTATATAGAGTCTAGACAGGAATTTGGAGGATAGTCATGTAATTTATTTTTCTGAGTGTTATCCTGGGGAGCTGGGTTCTGTGTTGTTCATGCTGTGTGGAAGCTTGCTTAATTCACATAGTGTTTCTGCAATTTTATGGAATTTTTGTAAATTTCTAACATAATAGAAGATAACAAATAAACAGTAATAAAGTGCAGTAATGATGTCTTTCTTCTCTCTTTTGTGACTGCTTTTGTACAACACTGACATGTACATTAATCCAAAGAAATTAACCCTTCAATCCATAGATTAACAATCTAAGAGGTCTTTTTCAAATCCAACATACATGTCACTCCTGACCATAATCCAGCTCCTGTTCCTGTATGTATTTACTCAAATTTGTTTTGCAATATTAACTTCTATGAAGACCAGCATTTCTAATCAGCAATTTTTAATTAAGTCTGTAAGCTATTTTTTCAATAATTTTTAGATAGTGAATGCATTCAGACAGATCCCTTGTTGCAATCTGAGGGTTTTATTCACAATATTCAATTTTTCTGAGTCAGTTATGGGCTCAAGGGTTCCAAAGAAAAGCATGAAATATCCCATCTACTATGATTGAGATATCATTTAAAACATTCAAACTTCTATGAAATTTATCATTAAACTATCACCTACAAAATATAATAGAACCTTATTGGAAGAAATAAAAACACGAATAATATCCTTAGAATTAAGCCTATATTAATGCAGTTTTCTGCCTCAGGGACCCAACTTGTTGAAGTATTTTGTGAAAATAAGTATGATTCCGACTGTAGAAAAATGTAAATGACCTTTAAGATTAAAAAATACATACACATTGAATTAATACATTAGTCTGTTTTGAAGTATTTTTTAAGAACTAAGTTCATCTTGAAATATTGAATCCATTATTTTTTTTCATTAAAAAATAGTCTGAGAAAACAGTTGGAAATTGTCAGAAATGTCAGTTAAGTCTTAGATATATTTTCCAACATGTAGGATATGAATTATAGGAATATAAAAAGTGCAATTAATACAAGGCTCCTTTACAGACATTTTGAATTCACTTGTTTCAAATGAACTGCTATACGAAGCTGGCATACAGTGTGACCCTTTCTATTAAATTTAGTAAAATGGATTTCTTGCTGTGATAAGTGATGCAATTGCAAATTTCAACAGAAAAGTGATTCTGATAAACAGTGGGTAGCACTTTTATTTAAGTAACAATGATGTTATTCAACAACTATTATAAGTGGTCTTAAATATGATGCTATAGTCAAAAACAACTGTGGAAAGTCGCTATCTTTTAGCATTGTCCTTGGGAAGAAGTCCTGAGACCTCAATGGAAGCATGAATAAACTAAGAGTATCAATGAAATAGCATTTCAATATTAAAAAAAAAATATGTTAGGCTTTTTCATAAAGCTGTCAAGAATAAAGCAATCCTTTACATCAAATTAAATTAAAAGAATACTAAAGACTGTGTTTCTTAACTCTTATTAAATACAGCTGGGTACAGAGAAAAGAGCTCATATACCCAGAGAAACCTTTGTTGTCCCATACAAGTTGTGGCCCTGATCATGTCTGTCCAATAGGTCCAAATAACAGAGATCTCTATTCTTGGGAAAATGAATAAATTTTCTGAAATAAATTACTTATCAACAGTTCTTTGCCCAGTTAATGATGAGAGGGTGAAGCAGTTGACTTACATAATGGCTAACTTATCAGGATTAAACCACAGTAGCCTTTTATTTTTAAAATAAAATGAAATAACAAATAACTGAGATGATCACAGTTTAAACGCGTATATTGCCACAAAGTAGAATAATTATTTTGCAGATCTACTTTTAGAAATTGATGATTTCCAGTTTTTCTGTAGTATAAGTATTCTAAAATAAAAATGTCTTGCTTTTCTAACTGCAATTGATTGTAGGAAATTTCAAGGAAAAAAACCAAAACGTCAAGAGTCTATTGTCCCCACAGAAACAATGTTCATATTGTTCCATCCCAAAATAACTTTACTAACATGCAGATGAAAAAAAAATATATTTTACCTTATTCTTAATAATAAGGAACAGCCTATCGAATGTAGCCACTCACTGCTGTTTACATGAGTGACAGCTAGCTGTTTTCCCTATCATAGGCAACATAGAACGATTTGAATTAAGGTATAAAAATGCCAAATCTAAGACTCTGTAAAACAGTATAAATACAGAATTGTAAACTGACACAAAGTATTAGTTATATAATCCTTGTAGAAATGCAATTGTTGACAATCAAAAAATACAGAAATAAAACAAACCCCAAAGGAATAACAACAACAACAAAAAGGCAAACAACAAAACCAGCAAAAAACCCCCCACAGAACCCAAAAAAACTCAATGTCCAGTAAGAAAGTATTAAACCATTTCAGTTTTAGTGTATGAAACGTATAAAAGTGGCATAAGTGCGATATAATTTTGACAATTATTATTTGCTGGATTGCTTGTTCTGGTTTTGTAGCAGTTCTTTATTAGCCAGTGAAATTAATTTATTGCTTATAAATAAACAGGTCATAATAACTAGAAAGTTATGGTTTTGGAATAAAGATAAACCTCATGCTGAAGATTTTACCTAATTCTTTGATTCTATACTGGAAAAAATCTTGTAAAAAAATATTATTAGTGTTACAGTGGAAAAATGCATATAAGTCATCTATAAAAACACTTTTAAATAGAATCTTACTAAATGATTTTAAAATTATGGTCACAAGGAAATGGATGTCATAGGAAGCACAGAACATTTCAAATGGTTTGAATAACAGTTGTTTACAACATTCTTCTGAAAGATGCTTATGTGACACAAATAACAGGACCAGATGTCAATCCTCTGTCACAAAAAAAAAAAAAAAATCAGAATACACCTGAAAGAGTAATCTTAAAATGTTAATTACCCTTCCTCATATATGCAACAAAGATATTGTGAGTCAGAAATAAAGATGGGTTCTACATCATCAAAATGGAGGTGATTGGATTGGCAGACACTAGACATATACTGATAAATTCTATTGAAACTTAATCTTATTGAAAACAATTTTAAGGAAGCTAAATATCTTGCAATAAATATGTCTAAGTAAGACCCATAGAAAGTATCTTTTAATGACAGTGGAAGGTCGCTACCCATTGTGAGAGAATAGAAAACAAATTTAAAAGATCTGCAGTGTGACAAACTACTAAATGCTACTATGTCTGACATAGGTGTACCTAAGTCACCTGTTGCAAATAAAGAATATATAGCTAAATAAGATGTGAAAGCAAGCTTTTAATAGCTCACATAGTTAAATTAAGTTGATATTTGCAATTACAGCATCTTGTTCACAGGTGCATAATTGCATTTCCTCAAAATAACTAAGCTTAAGCAAGTCAGATATGAGAAAAAACTCAGTTCGGGCATGGTACATAAGCAGTGTTAACAGTCATTTAGTAGCTAAAAACTCTGAAGATTTCTTCTTTGTTAAGAATATTACATCTTTAGGTATGCAAGTTCTGCACAGGATTTGCAATTACTTTTTCTTATACTGCCACAGTATAAAGTACAAGAAAAAAGAACAGAAGGCTATCCATCTTTCATATGTATTTATTGCTTCTTTCCTAGTCCTCAGAGAAAAACAAGAACTGCCCATCTCAGTCACAAATGGGATTGGGAGTGGAATTGAAGAGAAATGACTGTGATATGGAAGTCTAAAGGAGGAAACTTTACCTTGAGGGTAGAAATATGGAATTAAATGTTGGAATTGCCTATGTATTGGATCTCAAATCTACTGAAAAAAAATGAATGAAAATTGGAAGGTGAGGAATAACATGAAATGTGTGAAATGTTGCAGAGCATAGGTAAATCAAATCAGGGTTGCCGTAAGAAGTGATGAATACAGTCATATCCTAGCTTTAGGAAGTCTCAGTTAGTACCCAGAGCAGAATTATCCAAAGATAGTGTCTTTGAATATACTACTAAACAATTTTTTTTAAGAAAAGAAAAAAAACCCCAAAACTAGCTACAGTGGGGTGGAAAAAGCTATGTCTGTTCTATTTGTCTTAAATCAGCCTACTTCTATATAGTGTTTTTCTATATATTTATGCTAATCTTTTCCTGTCTAAGTGTACATGTTTAATACAGGAAGCTGGTACTTTGCTGCTACTTCTCCATAAAAGTAATAATAAAAGCTAGTGAGAGGATTTTCTTCGCTAACATTAGTAAATTCTGAAATACTCTACATGCTGCTTCTCCCACCTTCTTCAGAATCCTAAAGAAAAGCATGGTGATTTTCTGGAACTGTTCTTTCTAGGACTCCTCCTGACATATAATTTATATGACTTTTTGCTCAGCTGTCTCCAAAAGCTACTTATAAAAGCACAGTCCCCCTGAAACGGATTTTCTTTCAGATAGTTTATTGAGCCTCCTTTCTTGTTTTTCTTGAATTAATGTATTAAGCTAACATCTGACCTTCTTCTGTTAAATATACTTTGACTTTCTTCAACTATATCTGCTCTTCTCCTTAGCTGCTGCTTTAACAGGGTTTTTTATATGGCCACCTGACTATGGTAAAAGAAAGATTTTCAGCAAAAGACTGTGTTTTCATGAAAGTCAAATGTCATTCAGTGGCATTTTTTCATGTCAGAGAAAAATGTCATTTTAGGTGGTTCAGCTTTTAAGATCCTTGCATCACGGAATCATAGATTAATTTAGGTACCTTAAAAATCATCTCGTCCCAACTCCTCTGCTGAGGGAAGGGACACCTTCAACTAGATCAGATTCCTCAAAGTTCCATGCAACCTGGTCTTCAACACTTACAGGGATCAGGGCATAAATAATTAAATTTCTTTATTTATTTATTTGCTTGTTTAGTGCCACTCTTTGAACCTTTACCAGTTTGTCAGTATCTTTATGGAAATTTGATGCCCAGAGCTGAATGCACTGTTGTAGGGAAAATCACACCAGTGCCTTAGAAAGAGAGCTTCTGTTAGACCTTTGCTTTGTAAGGTAATACATATACAGTCCAAAATTTGTATTAGCTTTTTCATTTTATTGCAACAATATTTCTCATTGTTAAACTAAAAATTAATGTTTAGTATCCCTGGAATTAATGTTCTCCAGATTGTCAACTCTCAATCTTTGTAGGATTTGGTTTATCTCTGTACAGATTCTTGAGATGGTGTATTTTGAATATGAATATATGTTTTTTCTGCTCATGCTACCAATTTCCAAGTCCTCATTGGCACTTGCCATTCTTCTAAATCTATCACTGGCAAATTTCCTTAACAATTTCCTTGCTTACTACTTCCTGTTAATACTAATAGAAATTATATATCTGATTTTTGAATCTTCAGTTTCATTCTCAAGTTGATTTATGAAAATGTGCAAAGAGTATTTGTAATGTATTCTTCAGTCAGGCTTTAATTTCCTATTTTACTAAAGTAATTGCAAATGCAAAATTTCTTAAAGATATATAATAAAGAATGTTCCTTATTTATTTGCTTGTGTTGAAATCCAAGTTCAAAGTTGCTACTGATTTTGACAGCAAAAGTAGCATCACTACAAACTTTATTACTGAATAAAGAAAAGTTATTGCAGGAGTTGTTTGGGTTTTTTTTGTTTGTTTGTTTCTTGTTTTTTTTTTTTTTCACGGAATCACAGAATATCCTGAATTGGAAGGGATCCACAAGGATTACTGAGTCCAACTCTTAGACCTGCACAGGACCATCCCCAAGGGTCATTCCATGTGCCTGAGAGTATCATCCAAATGCTTCTTGAACTCTGTCAGGCTTGGTGCTGTGACTACTTCCCTGGGGAGCCTGTTCCAGTGTTCAACCACCCTCTGGGGGAAGAACCTTTATCTAGTATCCAACCTAAACCTCTCCTGACACAAATTCAGGCCATTCCCTCAGGTCCTGTCCCTGGTGACCACAGAGAAGACACCAGTACCTGCCCCTCCTTTTCTCCCTTCTCCAGGCTTGACAGACCAAGTGACCTCAGCCACTTCCCTTCCAGGCTTCCCCTCCAGGCCCTTCACCATCTTTGCTGCCCTTCTTTAGGTGCTTAATTAATGGCTTAATATACTGTGTTGCCCAAAACTGCACACAATATTCAAGGTGAGGCAGCCTTGGTGCAGAGCCTAGTGGTACAGTCACCTCCTTCAACCAACTGGCTTGCTTTGCCTGATGCTCCCCAGGCTGCCAGGGCATTCCTGGCTACCTGGGTACTGCTGACTCATATTNTTTAAGAAAAGAAAAAAAACCCCAAAACTAGCTACAGTGGGGTGGAAAAAGCTATGTCTGTTCTATTTGTCTTAAATCAGCCTACTTCTATATAGTGTTTTTCTATATATTTATGCTAATCTTTTCCTGTCTAAGTGTACATGTTTAATACAGGAAGCTGGTACTTTGCTGCTACTTCTCCATAAAAGTAATAATAAAAGCTAGTGAGAGGATTTTCTTCGCTAACATTAGTAAATTCTGAAATACTCTACATGCTGCTTCTCCCACCTTCTTCAGAATCCTAAAGAAAAGCATGGTGATTTTCTGGAACTGTTCTTTCTAGGACTCCTCCTGACATATAATTTATATGACTTTTTGCTCAGCTGTCTCCAAAAGCTACTTATAAAAGCACAGTCCCCCTGAAACGGATTTTCTTTCAGATAGTTTATTGAGCCTCCTTTCTTGTTTTTCTTGAATTAATGTATTAAGCTAACATCTGACCTTCTTCTGTTAAATATACTTTGACTTTCTTCAACTATATCTGCTCTTCTCCTTAGCTGCTGCTTTAACAGGGTTTTTTATATGGCCACCTGACTATGGTAAAAGAAAGATTTTCAGCAAAAGACTGTGTTTTCATGAAAGTCAAATGTCATTCAGTGGCATTTTTTCATGTCAGAGAAAAATGTCATTTTAGGTGGTTCAGCTTTTAAGATCCTTGCATCACGGAATCATAGATTAATTTAGGTACCTTAAAAATCATCTCGTCCCAACTCCTCTGCTGAGGGAAGGGACACCTTCAACTAGATCAGATTCCTCAAAGTTCCATGCAACCTGGTCTTCAACACTTACAGGGATCAGGGCATAAATAATTAAATTTCTTTATTTATTTATTTGCTTGTTTAGTGCCACTCTTTGAACCTTTACCAGTTTGTCAGTATCTTTATGGAAATTTGATGCCCAGAGCTGAATGCACTGTTGTAGGGAAAATCACACCAGTGCCTTAGAAAGAGAGCTTCTGTTAGACCTTTGCTTTGTAAGGTAATACATATACAGTCCAAAATTTGTATTAGCTTTTTCATTTTATTGCAACAATATTTCTCATTGTTAAACTAAAAATTAATGTTTAGTATCCCTGGAATTAATGTTCTCCAGATTGTCAACTCTCAATCTTTGTAGGATTTGGTTTATCTCTGTACAGATTCTTGAGATGGTGTATTTTGAATATGAATATATGTTTTTTCTGCTCATGCTACCAATTTCCAAGTCCTCATTGGCACTTGCCATTCTTCTAAATCTATCACTGGCAAATTTCCTTAACAATTTCCTTGCTTACTACTTCCTGTTAATACTAATAGAAATTATATATCTGATTTTTGAATCTTCAGTTTCATTCTCAAGTTGATTTATGAAAATGTGCAAAGAGTATTTGTAATGTATTCTTCAGTCAGGCTTTAATTTCCTATTTTACTAAAGTAATTGCAAATGCAAAATTTCTTAAAGATATATAATAAAGAATGTTCCTTATTTATTTGCTTGTGTTGAAATCCAAGTTCAAAGTTGCTACTGATTTTGACAGCAAAAGTAGCATCACTACAAACTTTATTACTGAATAAAGAAAAGTTATTGCAGGAGTTGTTTGGGTTTTTTTTGTTTGTTTGTTTCTTGTTTTTTTTTTTTTAACGGAATCACAGAATATCCTGAATTGGAAGGGATCCACAAGGATTACTGAGTCCAACTCTTAGACCTGCACAGGACCATCCCCAAGGGTCATTCCATGTGCCTGAGAGTATCATCCAAATGCTTCTTGAACTCTGTCAGGCTTGGTGCTGTGACTACTTCCCTGGGGAGCCTGTTCCAGTGTTCAACCACCCTCTGGGGGAAGAACCTTTATCTAGTATCCAACCTAAACCTCTCCTGACACAAATTCAGGCCACTCCCTCAGGTCCTGTCCCTGGTGACCACAGAGAAGACACCAGTACCTGCCCCTCCTTTTCTCCCTTCTCCAGGCTTGACAGACCAAGTGACCTCAGCCACTTCCCTTCCAGGCTTCCCCTCCAGGCCCTTCACCATCTTTGCTGCCCTTCTTTAGGTGCTTAATTAATGGCTTAATATACTGTGTTGCCCAAAACTGCACACAATATTCAAGGTGAGGCAGCCTTGGTGCAGAGCCTAGTGGTACAGTCACCTCCTTCAACCAACTGGCTATGCTTTGCCTGATGCTCCCCAGGCTGCCAGGGCATTCCTGGCTACCTGGGTACTGCTGACTCATATTCAACTTGCCATCAGCCAGGACTCCTAGTTCCCTTTCTATGGCACTACTTTCCAGCATCTCATTCTCCAGTCTGTATATGCAATCAGAATCATTCAGGTTGGAAAAGACCTGAGGCCAACCTTTCACCAATCACTACCTTGTCTTAAGTGCCACACACAGTCTTTTCTTGGACATCTCAAGGGATGGTGACTACACCACCTCCCTGGGCAGCCGGTTCTAATGCTCAACAATCCTGTCCATGAAGAAATTTTCCTGATGTCAATCCTGAATCTCCCCTGGAGCAGTCTGAGGCTATTTTCTCTCATCTTGTAATTTGTTGACTGGGAGAAGAGGCAAACTTCTACCTGGCTACAATCTCCTTCCAGGTATTTGTAGAGAGAGATAAGGTCTCCCCTGAACCTCCTTTTCTTCAGACTAAACCCTGTTCCTTCAACCCCTCCTCATATGACTGACTGTCTAGAGCCTTCACCATCTCCCTTGACCTTCTGTGGACTCTCTTCAGCACCTCAAAGTCTGTCTTGATGTGAGTGACCAAGAACGGGACAAGGACTCAAGGCATAGCCTCACCAGTACAGAGGAATAATCACTTCTCTGGTTCTGCTGGTGACACTGTAATTGATACATGCCAGGATACCTTTGACCTTCTTGACTTTTTTGCTGGGTAGCTTTCTAATCACTCTTCCCAAACCTGTAGCTCTGCATGAGGGTTTTGTGACCAAAGTGTGGGACTTGGGACTTGGTCTTGTTGAACCTTATACCACTGGCATCAGCCCATTGATCCAGTCTATCCAGATCCCCCTCTAGAGTCTTCCTACCCTCTTGCAGATCAACACTCTCACCCAATTCAGTGTCGTCCACAGACTTACTCAGGGTACACACGATCTCTTCATCTAGATTATCCATAAAGGTATTAAACCTTTATGGAGATCAAACAGGACTTGTTTGCTTTGTTTTAAATGTATCTACACTTTAAGAGTGGGATTGCTCATTTCATTATATGGAAAAAAGCATATTTACCAGTGGGTTTTTTTAGAAAAATATGCACCCACACATCCTTACACAGGCAGAATACATTGCTTTATTAATTTGCTGAGCTAGCTTTCTGTGGATGGCTCTACTTGGCTAGATGTTCTTGATAACAGATATCTTCTGTCTCAAGGGCAGTTACTCTGTCACTTTTAATGAACATAATAGATATGTTTCTTGGCAAACATAAAATAGTTTTACCAAAATTAAGAGCCACAACTGTTTATACAAGCTGAATCCTACTTATACACATGTGCAACTGCATTTTGTTTCACATTTCTATGTAACAGAATTCTGGAGATGATGCTCTCTGCAGTATTAAATATAACATACTGTCATTTTACTTTAAAATGAATGTCATGCAAGCATATGTTAAGAATAACCCATTTTTCTTCTGCACAGGTATCCAAATTTATTATTACATATAAGGCACTGCAAAACTTGTACGTCTAAATCTCTGAATATCAGAATTCAAAATTGTTATTTTGGGAATACAGTAATTTCAGTACTATCTTACTCTTGATCTACAGACATACCACTGTTTGTGTGTGCAAGCGATGTACTCTTATTGCCTTAATAATTTCCATTTTTTATTGTATGAATAATGCATGAACTTTATTTTCTTTGTGTTTTTCCATTCAGAAAACTGCATTAAAAACTCACACCTCCAAATTTGTTCTCATTTGAACTGAACACGTTGAAGACTATCAGTTCAGAAATATGACAGCTATGAAAGCTTGTGGAACCCATGGATATCCCTGAGAAGTAAAAGGAGATTTTGAACAACATTACTAAATAAGTATGTTCATTAGGACTCTTATTTTTCCAGGAGTTCAAAAAATTCAGAATTATAACATCTAAGTTACTTTATTTTTTTAAACAAATTTAATTAAATTTACATTTTCATAAACATGCATGAAAAAGAGATTAGAAAAAGGTTGAGATTCAAATATTTAGTAGTAGAATTATAGCAATCTTTAAATTGCTATAATTCTAGTGAATTATAGTAAATTTCTAGTGAAAATATTTCACTAGAGTGTAAATTTTTAATTTTCTGTGCTCATCTTGAAGGAGATATTTTCTCTATAAGACTGTTTTATTCCCAATAAAAGCAGGAGCATTCAGAACTGTCGCTATATCATATGGCCTAGTGGTGTCTTAAAGGTCAAATGTACCTTGCAGAATGTATAAGTTTTTTGAAATGTGAACACATTACCTGTGTTAGCACGTTAACAGTGCAATATATAAGTGAATGAAGAACCCAAATGCCTTTCTTTTTTTTCCCTTTCAGAACGAAAGACTTCAAATCAAATTATTGAGAACATTCATGTCTACAAAGATGCAGAAGTTCTGCCCTAAAAAGTTAAAACTGGTGAAATAACTTCAGTTGCAATTAAGTTTCTCTTTGGCTGCTTATTTGTAAAGTCGTCAGTTTTTGCAAGCCACCTCAAAAACTTAATTTAAAATATTAGCAGCTATTTTTTTGGGGTTTTTTTCTTTTTTTTTTTAATGATATAAGTCACCTTTTCATAAGCAGGAGACTTCTAGAATTAAAATCTGAAAATGGATTAAGCAAACTTTCCAATTTTGCAGCTCAAAATAATCACTCATAAATGTTGTTTTATGCAGAAAATACACAAACCAAAACACCTGAACAACTTGAGTCACTGAATAAAGACTGCCTGGAAACAGGAAAGAGTGGACAACTGTTTCACATGGCTTTTAGTTCTGAAGTGTTAACTAGAAGTCAAAAGCAATGTGCTTTAGAATGACAAACTGAAATTGCTAAGACAAATATTAGAGAAATTAATAATGTGGGTGGAAAAACAGCCAAAGGTCAGATGCAAAAACTGAGTTGTGAAGTACTTACTGAGGCTAAAAGATTAAAAGTAGAGCCCTTGGAAGCTCTTCTGGTCATTAGAGAGTGTTCACTCTGCAGAACTGGGGGACACTCAAAAGAATCCCCTGCTTTTTTCCTTTTCTTTTTCCCCTTTCTTTTTCCCTTCCCCCCCCCCCTTTTTCTTCTTTTTCAATTTCCTTTTTCTTATTTTTCAGAGTCTTTATCTGTCTTCTCATTTTTCTCTTTCTCACTTTTTCTCTTCCTTGTATAGTGTAAGATCCTTACCTTGGAATCATTCTGAAACAGTGTTTTCCCTTTCTTAACAAAACTGCAGATCTTTCCAGTGATTATCTGCCATCTGTTGATTTCAGTACTTCAATTGCTACAGAATCCTCTGGAAAACAACTCTTTCTCGATAGAGGGTTGAATGTACATTCAAAGGTAGCTTCAGCTGAACAAGTGTCCAGCTAATCCCCTTAGCACATAGGGACAAGCCTGCCACCAGCTCTAATTGATTCTGAAATGAATCTGTATAGAAAATTAGAAGGTTTGGATTCCCATGTGAGCTTCAATAAAGGGCCAGGATGTAAGCCTGACAGCTGAATGGATTCAGAAATGAAAATCTGATAAGCGGCTTAAAAGTGTACTTAAGTCCAGAAATTATTTGAATGCTCTTGTTAAATGGCGCATTGTATATTGTCATCTAGTTAATTATCTCTGAAGATGAGTTCTTGCAGAGGAGAAGATATGCCAGCCTTTCACAGCCTTTTCTCATCACGTATTTATTAAATTCCACCCTCCTCGCCAGTAGCTGGAAGGCAGAATGAAAGGATTAGGCGACTGCAGTTCCTCTGTGGCTGTCAGTTCACTGTGCCAAACTTCAAATATGAACTGTTGCTTGTACTGTCAGAGACATTTCCTTTATATCTTAATTTGCAAATGAGGAGATGACATTTGTTATGCCTTGTATTTGCACACATGAAAAGCAAATACTGTCACTGCTGGCTATTTTGTTTATCCCTTTGGAGATAGTGTATGGCCTATTTATAAATTTTCTTCAGATTTTTTTTTTTTTGCTAACTGAGATAGTCATGGAGCTACACATTCTCATATTTTATTCAGGAAGCCTATTCGCAGTTTATAAAGTGTGCCTTGCATGCAACAGCTATTTAAAACAGTACCTTTAAATCTATTTTCACTTTGCTGTTTAGCAATTTTTTGATAGATATTCTTATTTTTTTTATATCTTTCATACAGATGGATTTTGTGTGCATACAGGTACGCCTGCCTTCTTTGTGTTTATCTGCCTATCTACATTCATATTAATAGTGGAGAGGTAGAAAGATTGTGCTGGAGGCAAAGACTGTTCTGCCCATCACATTCTTATAGTTTGCTATCGGACATGAACTGGATAAGAAATGAAGATGGAAGAAGAAGAAATGAAGGGAAGAGTTCATTAGAGGAAGATATCACTGGGCAAAAATAATGATCAGATTCAATACTACAAATATACAGAATCATCATGTCAAATATCCAAGAAAATATTATTGACGAGTAAAATCTGTTAGTTTTCCACTTTTGCTGTTAATTGCAAATTTCAGTATATTTATCTGCAAAATTAACCTTCTCTTTCTGCACTTAGTTTTAGGACACTTTCCTAAAACAGCAGTCTGTGCTAACTCTCCTCAGCACAAACTTCTTAACGAATCATCAAGTCCTTTCTTCCTCCACTTCTTCCTCATACGTTGGACACAATTATTTCTAATCTGTCTAAATAGTTATTGCAGCAAGGTGCAGAGCTAGGATACCTAAGTTTAACTTGCTCTGAAAACACAGATATCTTACCTGATCTTGGACAAGATGGGATTCCTTCCACTACTCAAACGTGCATAAGAATTGCCACTAAAGTAGCAATTCTTTTCCTACATGACACATGTAGACACCTAAAAAACAATCAGCACCCCAAGAAGGATGGTTGTCTTCTTGTGTCACAAGTTAATAGAAGTTTATGGTGATGTATATATATTTAAACATGTAAATCAACCTCACAGGTCCTAAAGGTCTTTTCCTGGGTTTTTCTGGAATCATAGGTCCTTTGATTATGTCTGAGTACTGTTACAGTAAATGCTATTTGTTTGCTATTTCTAAACATTCCACTTCACATTGCAAAGTTGAGTAGATATTGAAATTCCTGGACAGAAAGCAAAACTATCAGAAATCATTCTGGCAAGTACCTTACAGTCAGTGCAGAAACACTGGCATATGGCTGAGATTTCATCTCTCTTACAAAGCCATTTCCCTCCTCCTCCTCTTTCTTTACCATTTATATCAAAGGCTGAGTTAGGAAATTAGGAGCTAGAGCAACAACAGCAGCTGCCAACTGTGGTAGGCACTGTATTCTCATTTGGAGGGTAAGTAGGACGCTGTTCTTGACTGACAAGTTCCTGGCTAGCAAATTAAAAGTGGCATACACAGTGATCTTCCAAACCGGGTGAATTTAGCTGAAATGCTCATTTAGAATTAAACGCTATTCATGGAACTTCATTTAAAGCCCAAGAAACTCAATGGAAACATTATTTTTTACTTTAATGAGCTTTGGATTTGAACCTAAGAAAAACATATCTACAAAAATATTTCTCATTTGAATGGATTCCACTTCAGCTTTTAAAGTGCCTTGAAATCCTGGAAAGGTCAGAAAGAACTCATATGAGAATTCTTATCAAACTGTCACCAGGAATAAATGTTAGCAGGTACAAATGGCTTTTCTTCTGTCTTAACGTAGCATCTGCACTACCTAAAGTTTTTCCAAAAATACCAAAAATATCTCTTAAAAGGCTCAAAAAAGTCCCTTGCATATATGTCAGAAGCATAAAATGCATGGAGGGAAACAAAATCTCTGTGCTGCTTAGATGTGCATGCACACGTACATTTAATTCTTTAAACGAATGTCTGCACACTCCTATGGAACACACATTATTGTATATCAATTATAAAGTAAACGTGTTTCACACCAGTTTTGTAAAGAATTACTAACTGTATATGCACTTTATATGAGACAAGTAACATTTAAACACAGAAGATACTGAACAATGGTTCTGCTTGTGGAAGACTGGGTCAATCAACAATCTGAAGCACTGAAATTTAGTTTTGGTTTAAAATCCCAGTGTTCTGAGGAGCTTATGTCAGTGCCTCTGGTCTGTAAAAACACATCTCTATTAATTTGCTTTGCCTGGAAGATACTGTCTCTATGTGATTCTAACACAAGCCTCCCTCCTTTAAAGGAAGCTGTGTGACCAATGCCAAAGGCAAATAAATAAATAAAAAAGATTCCTTGAAATGGGGGCATGGTGGTAGGGCAGACATATGAAGAGTATATGTTTCCTATTGCTAGGATTAGATTCTGAACAAAATAAAAATTTCAGAAGAGTCTGAATTTGAAATACACTTTTCATTTGGGTGGGTAGTAAGCATTACTCCCTAGTTTGCACAAGATGGAGGACGTGACTTCTGACCCCTGCTCCAAAGACAGTATGTGTATTTTACAAACATAAGAGCACAGATCCAAGAGGAGAAAAATATGTTTACATATTTTAACCAATAATTGCTTCATTTGGCATTAATTAACTACCTTTTGTCCAAGGATCAATACAGAGATCTCTTTCCAGAAGACTTCACTGACTAAAATAAAATTATGCTGGTGACTGGATTGGGCAGTATAGTGAATTTAAGCTTCTATTTTATCTTTCTCTATCTGTTTGTCTATTGATCCATCATAAAACTGCATCTATAAAAACTATGCTCTCAGGGTTGAAAATAAGAGTTTCTAACTGAGGACATATTTAGAGAAAGTCTGTGCTGTCAAGATTGTAGCAGTTTTAGATATGCTCAAGAGAAGAATGTTGGGCACCTACAGACCTTTACTATTGGAGTGTTAAGCATGTACAGGTTCAAGATGGTTAGGAGCTAAGCAGGGATTGCAGTTATGGACTTCAGTACACCAACTCCATTTTAAGTATAAAAGTCTTGTTTTGGAGCTAAAATAATGATTCTTCCAAGAAAAAAAAAAATGAGCTGTGTGGGGATACAGGATTTCTTTCTTCACAGACTCCTTTGTAGGATGGTAAGTCACCATCTGAGTACTTCTTAGTACTCTCTTATTGTAACTATTGCAACAGAAAAATCTGTTATAGGAAGACATTGAAAAATATTTGAGAAAATATTTTTTAACAGTCCCTTTTTTTTCCCTTATTTTTACAACTCTTTGCTTGTCTAAGTGGGGAGAAATAAAAATAAAAAAAACAGACAAAAATATATTTAGTTGAGGTAATTATTTTTAAAACCTTAGTGCTGGGCAGAGACATAACTCATCTCTTTTTTTAGGATAACTGCCAATCCTATCTGTTTGTCAAAAATATTTTTTCTTGGTTTTTTTGGTTTTTTTTTTCCCTTTCTCTCTCCCTCTCTCTCTCTTCTTCTGTTACAACAGATAGCCTCCAGGTTTTGTATCAGGTAGAAGCTTCTGAAAATTTTTCAAAAGACTATTGATATCAAACACAACCCTTGCAAAGGCAAAGGAGAGAGTTTTTTGGTTTCGATAGTGTCATATGCACATCCAAACAGATGTTAAAGAAAGTCTGTGCACTGTGGTATAGAACACTGTTCATTGTGTCTTTATAGTTTGACAAATGTACGAAACAGTGTAGTCTTACATGCAAAATGCTTAAAAGTATCAATGGTGACAGCATCCCTTCATACCCTCTGGAGCCTGACTATATTTTTTAATCCTTGCTATTTAAAGGAATATAGGATAGTATAATGTGACATTACCTTTTCCCTTGTCTGTCTATCTATCTATTTATTTATGAAAGAAATCAGTACTAAGTTTCTAAATAACTAAACTCTATACCTTCATTTTCTTAAGAGCTTTCAATCTCTATTTCTAAAGCAAATGTTAGGTAAGGGAATTGGCATGGAAAAGGAAATAATAGTTTTGATTACATATTTTTGTTGATGCTTTTTAAACAATATATGATCTGTATTTTTCTCATCTTACTATAAGAAGAATGTGATTAGATCAAAAGCTGCTATGAGGAATTTCAATTAATTTATAGTAATAAAATTGAGTGAATGTTGGTGAAAAAAAGGAAGGCAATAAAGAAACTGAGGAAGTATAGTCACTGATAAAAGCGATAAAATGCATTTTACCAGCATCTTATCTCACTGATGATGAGTTTACCTAATCTTACAAGTGCCATGCAGATAAGATTGGCCATATTTCTACCTACCTCTGCAAAACTGAGTCCTAGAATGCAAACAGAGTTTTCTTACCAATAAAGCATATATTTAAACTAGGAAAAGTGACAATGATTGCTCAGAAACTCTATGGCACAAAACAGAAATTACCAAGGATAAAGAAATTCTGCGGTTTCTATCATTGGAAATGTAATTTTCAATTTCTTTTTTAAAATACTGAAATTAATTTACATGTTGTGAGGGTTTTTTTAACTATTAGTACTTGTAGGGTATTGTGTTATTTGTATCTCAACTTGCAATGGCAAGTTATTTTACAAGAAAAACTTTCTGGAAGGTACAGGATCCCAAATCCATCCCATAAGAAGTACAAGCTTTAATATGGCTGTTTTCTTTTTTTTTAATGTGATCACAGGTTACCGAATTTGATTATTTGTTTGTTTGTTTGGTTGTTTGCTTGTTTGTTTGTTTTTAGAATATATACACTGAAATTTTTTATAAATATCAAAGAAAGTTCTAACTAAATAAATTCTTGTTGTTTGGGACCATGGGCAACTTTAGAGTTACTTTTAGCCGAAAGGACCAGATAATTCACAGAAGAGTTTTCTTTTTGAACTATTTGGCTGGTCGTTCCTTTCTGCTTATGTACATCCTTTCATTTTATAACTTCTTTCATTGAAAAATATTAGCTTTATATAAGAAATGGCTAACTGTATTGGAATATTTCTAGATGTAAGTAAAAGTTTTTATAGCAGGTTATTTAATGGTCAGCTACATCATCTTTTATGCTTTCTGCATAGGTAGGAAAAACCTTGAAGTGATAAATTTGATTTTGTTAGAAATTTAATAAACAAGTGTAAGCAAAAAGTTTGGGGAGTTTGTTTTGTTGCTGAAGTTTTTGTTTCTGAAGAGACTATGCCATAGGTACTACCAATAAATGGAAGAGAAAAAAAAAGAAAAAAGAAACTGGAGTAAACATACTTTGATTTGTAAAGAAAAGAAGGAAACTACATCACTCAAATAAAGTGGATGAAGACCCACATGAATCATCAGGGAATGGGAAAATGCAAGAAATAAGAGTCAGAGAGGGAATCTCAAGTAAAGGTAAAGATGGAAAGTAGCAGAAGAAAATAGTCATGTGAAGGAAGAACTGCTGAGACAGTGGGAATTGAGAGAACATCACAGAGACAGAGAATATGAAAAAGGGCTAAAGAATTAAATAAAATTAATAAAAGAATAAAATACAGAACAGAAAGAGAAATTAATTTACTTCATTAAAAGTACTCTGAAGTCAGATTTACAGCTCTATATCCACTTCAATTTGCCTCAGCAATACCAGGTAATTTTAAGCTCGCTACAAGTTACCAAGCAAGAAGCCATCCTGTGACAATCTTCCTCTGCCATCTATTTCCCATGTGAGAAGGAGACTTTTCCATGCTGTAGTGCAATGAATTAAGATCCGGGCAGCTGCAGAGTTGAGAATTTGTTCTTGTCTCTCCTGAATCACTCTCCTGAATCAAACAAGTAATCTGACACAGGAAAAGACTTGAATGATTTTACTTATATTTCACAGTAATTAGCCATTTGGGAGAATGTGCAAGTAAATCTAGATTGTCAGTAATAGAAAAACTGAAGAGAGAGAGAAAAAAGGAAGGAGTACCATCAAGATGGTAAAACAACTCAAAAGCCTTGGAGAGTTGTGCTTGCTCCCAGTAGAGGATGAGGAATGATGATCAAGTCTTCAGAAGACTTCTCCATCTCATCAGGAGCTACTGTCCAAACATCTTCCCCTATCTGAGGCTAAAAACAGCCTAACATCTCAAGACTCTCTCACAAGCAAAGCACGCAGCACACACAGAGACTGTTTGCTACTCCAGGAATTCTGGTGCTTCAGCATAACCCCAGGTGGAGCAACCACTTCATAACAAGGAAGCCCTACCATAACAAGGAAGGAGCAACAACTGTCAGTATTCACCCTATCTGACTGTGGATGTCTGTGGATAAGTAATTTCAGTTCCCCTCAATGTCAACAGAGAAACATGGGCAGTTCTAAGAGAAGTATTTGTGTAACTGATCCCAGATATCCATCTTATGATGGGATGAATTGCTTTCTTGAGATGACTTTTTCCTTCCTGATGTCAAAGGAAAACTTGGATGGCTAAATCATTAAGAAAAGCTTTAATTTTTGACCTTTAAGAGAGGTGAAAGAACTCTTAGAGCAATACTGCATCTTTCTAAACTACATTGAAATTTCATGAGAAACACAATAACTCCACTTATGTGAAAACAGTTTTTTACTGCAGCCCATTTTGAAACTGGGTTATGTTCAATCCTAACTGTGCATGAAGCCTCAAAATACAGGAAACAATAAAAAAATGCATTCTATCAAAGGAGTTGAGTTAAATGCAGAACAAAATTTGAAACCCTTCCTGCTCTTAAATAAATTCAAATGGATCTGTTATTCAGAAATGAGCATCCCTGGAGGATGAAGTAAGCAAGATCAATGCAACCAGCAATTTTGTGATGGCAACATGTATTAGTAACATCAGGATTTTTCAAGTCTGTCTGCAGTACACACTCTTCCGCAAGACAGAGAATATCCCTTGCAAGCTAGTGGGTGGAAAAGAAAAAAAATTATAAGCCCGTGCAAGTCATACTGAGGTGGATTTGAAAGAAAGAGTTATGTGCAGGTTTTGCAATTAGAGTTGCTCCTGAAACTTTTAGACCAGAGAGGAGATTGAACAATTTCCCTTATTCAGGTTGAAAGTCTTTCTCTCACTTGATGAAGTGAGTGGGGGGAAGGAGTTTAGTATAGATTTCATTACATATAACTGCATAAATTAGAATCATAACAGATTGAGAAATTGTGGCCTATTTTTTTACCTAGACTCTAATAAATAGTTTACAGCTTCCTTTTCCTTCAAAAAAAAAATCAATTTATATCACTTTAGTATATCCATATATTATATTCCTTAAAATAGTGACTCACTGGTGTCCATATTGGCAACTGGAAATTAATCACATTTTGAAATTCTGGGATTAATTAAAAAAAACCAAACACAAAAACAAAACCAAAAACTAGACCCTACAATTTCATCTAATAAGAAAAGAGATATCACAAAATTAACAGAAAGCTATTTCTATTTTTCTCTTCTGTCATTGAAATGGTTTTGTTTTGTTTTTTTCATTCTCTATGGTCTGTTACTGATAACATGTCCCACAGCTTTTACAAAGAAATGGTGGAGAGACTGGGATTAAGCTCTCTGTTCGTGAAAGAGCAAGAGTGCCTCCAATAATGATATTTGAAATTGAGGACACACAGCACACTGGAAATTAGGGCACTGCAATTGTTCTCCTGAACTTCTGAAGAGCTTATCTTTGCTGCACATTGATTTACCACGTACTTCCAGCTAACACAGGAATTTTGTCCCTTGGGCAAAACAAAGGCAAAATTCTTAGGTTTTGGTTAATCTATGTTAAGTGGTTGTAAGCACCAGACAAATTTAGAGCCTGAAGTCCACCACTGAAAAAAGACACCAACCAGTGATTGTAATGATATATATTTTTTTCAGTGATGGATATGGCACTTAAGATGCTTGAAATAGATAAAGACATTTTCAAAACAAGTGAAGTTGTATTCATGAATATATCCTAAATTAGTCATATTTATGGAAATGTCTCAAATTCTTGCATAGGTAAATTGGCAGAACTAAATAACTTTGTACTGTTATAATAGCCACTAAATTCCTTTCAATTTTGCATCCAAAACTGAAAGGATAGCTTTGGTTATTAAGATTTTTTAATTTATAGTGTTTGCCTGAGTTATTCTTATACCTTCCTTATTTTACAAGTAGGAAAAAGAGATTGCGTAAGCAATTATTAAGATGTTCCATAACAGAAATGACAGTCAGGAATCTAAGTCCCATTTTTAAGTGAGCAAGAGATAGAAAGCCAAACTTTTCTCTCACATTGAAAATTACCTTTGCTTGACTTACTGGGAATCATATGGGAAATTGTGAGAGAATCTGCTGAATAAACTGTTTGTCTTTTCTCACACTCCTCACCCCAACCTCAAGAAAATCATTTTTATATCTTTGCAATAGACTGGGATATTGCCTCACAAGCTTTATGTAGGTTTATTTAAGCTCAGAACAACATTGGTTGTAAACTATTATTGACTGGAGAAGAGGGATAACAACTTCTGTTACACAAAGACATATCAGACATATAATAAATTTAAGTATCTGAAGGCTGGGGGATCACTTCTTTGGTTATATGAAAAATTTATTTTGTCATGTTGGCAAAGAACCAAATATATTATGGTATTTTTTATATTTGATAAATATAGAACTGAAACCCTGACTTCTCCTTTTACAGCATTACTTTTTGACATCCTTACCTGTGCATGGAGAGGATGTGGATATCTTGGCTATAATCTCTCCACATTTTTACTTAGCATTTTTTCACAATATAATCTTTTGAAAGATGAAATGTTTGACATCTCTCAAAGGAAATGCTGCACTTATTTTGACAGTGCTATATCTAGCATGTCTTCTTTACTAGGCAAACTGTCTGGAAGGGAAAATGGAAATAACAACACATTGGATTTTGTGTTTGTTGCTATGGCTAAACTGCATAGCAACAAGACTTAGGACACTTGCCTATATTCAGGAAAAAAAAAAGTGAAAATTTAGCCTTCCGCTTCAAGTGTATAATGTATGCACACAGAGCAAAACCCCATATCAAAATAATGGCCTCACAGCTTATGCCTACTTTTCAACAAGCGAGATAGATGGACCTTAACTTTATAGGAGGTTAATTAAACAAAAGGTAAACTAAGTATGACTCATTGTGCAATGCCTCTTCATATGAGTTAAGCAGCTATTTTAATAAGAATAAAGAAACACTAAGAAACATATGATAGACTGGTGGTGTGATATAGAAATAGAGGAAATAAAGAAAAACACAACATTCTATTGACCAAATTTCTAGCTGTTTTTCATGCCTCTTTCAAGAGATGAGTCTTTACAGAGAGTTTCACAGTATATAGGAAAGATCAAGATCTATTTTACTGCTCTATATTTTTCTCTATTCCATATTACTTCTTCTACTCTACTTCTAATTGTTTTGGGGGTAAGGCAGTGGGGAGGACTGGTTTTAGTTTGGTTAGGGAGGTGGGGGGTTGTGGACTTTTACCTCTAAACCTTTATGTGAGGGCTTTTCCAAAATTTATTTTTCTACATTCTGAACAAAAATCTTAATTCAGCTTCTATAACATGTTTAGTCAGAACAGCTGTAGAACTAGTGATTGGAAGTAAGGCAGTAAAATTAAAGTGATTTTCAATTCTTTCCCTTTATTACTTTGAAAGAAATGCAGAGCAAAGCTAGTTCAGGGAAAAAAAAAGAAAAAAAAAAAGGAAAAAGAAGAAAAGGATCAACCTTAGCTGTCATTCATATCCCCAGTCTGAAATGTTAGTATCTCCAGTTTTCATGAGACTTTTCTGCTACAGATCCAATCTCGGGATATCTGGACTGCAGACTATAAATAAACAGTACTTTAACACTTTGCTGCTATATTTGAGCTATTCCATGACATATTGCTTCACCTCTGTGGCATATTTTTAGTCTCAAATATCTCAATCATTGTGACAAAAGTGGGAGTTTAGCTTCCAAGGTTGATTTTGTACTTTAAGAATATCTCCGCCTCCTCCATGATTATATACTTAGCTACTTTTGCTCGACTAAAACTGTTATATAGAATATAATCTATTGTACTTGTGGACATATGTAAGTGGAAACAAGGAGAGAAAAAAATAACTCATGCTGAGGGACATGTACATTTCCAAAAGACCGAGCAGGAGGTATGTAGACAAATCCTATTATTGTGTAATGAGATTTGTGCGCGTACCCGGATACTATTATGAAAATGTAGCTCTTTTTCAAAACAAAGTGAAAGAAGGGGGCAATCTTTTCAGCTGAGGTCAAATTCTGCTTCCAGTAAGGATGTAATAAGATCCAATAAAATCAGCCTTATTAGCGTCCAAAAGGAGCTGAAAGAAAGAAGAGGCCTTTACATTCACAGAAATTTCAGATGATTTTGAGCCTGACCATGCTCCCATTGAAAGCAACAGAAATTTTGCCATTGGGATGTAACATCAAGCTTATTAATTACTAATCTGATAAATCTCTCTCAGTGTCAAGAAGTTCACATTCCCTACAATAGTCTTCTATGAAGTGAAACAATTCATATAAAATCAGGACTGTTATGAATAAAAGATTCAACCATTACATGATAGATGGACCCGGAAGAAAATTCTGCCATGCATTTTAAAATCATCAATCAAGATCTTGAAAGTCACTTGAAATTGTGAGTTTTAATATACAATAAATGCTGTATATCTACTCGATGTCTTCTGCTACTGGACAACATAATTACCTTCCCAGTTTTTTTCTTTTCATAATCACGCTAAGAATATGCTTTCCCATAGAGAAAAACTGTGACTCTTTGGTTATAAAAGATAGCTTTAGATAGTGCTGGTAGCATTTGTGATTTACCATCTCGTATGCTGAAAAATATTTTATAAATAACATATGCCTTTGTTTTGTTTCATCTTCCTGGTAACCCATAACTACTTAATAGCAGTAAGGAAGATAGATAGGAAGATGAAGTAATAATCTACTATCTTTAATTGTACAAATAGACAGCTGTTAAGTATTTCATACATGTGAGAATAAGGTTTCCATACATCTTCATTTCCTTTTCACACTGCAGGGTTCCTTATTCACAGGGAAATACCTAGGTAAGAAGACCATTCACTCCTCTTGCAACTTGATGAGTTCAAGCTTCAGGAGCTTCAGTGAGTTCAATGCCGACAATGGTAGGGTTTCTTTATCCTGTCCAAAGTTAAGTCATTCAGCAGAAAGTCGTCATATTCTGAGATCATGTTATTATTTGTAAACATAGTGTATATCTGTTATATTCTGTCTCCAAGATGTGGGTTAAAATAGTAACTGTTCAAATTATTGGATGACCAGTTTTAAGGAATGTTTCTAGTCCAGGTGATGGTCTTATCTGTAGATCCTTTCTGCTGAATGTATTGTTGGATAGTTGTTAAAAATTGGATGATGGCAAAAAAATACTTGGTGGTACAAAGAGAACAAATAAGTAGATTAATGCATACACATTTGTAACTACATAAGCTAATACCTCCAGTCTTTCAGCTGATCATGAGTGCATGTTCAGAACAGATGCCGCTTCATTTTTCAACAACCGTGTGGTAGATTTGAGAAGAAAATCAAAAAACAAAATCACAGAGGAATAATTTGGATGTTAGATAATGCAGTGTCTCTCCTTCTTGTACCAACTGGATTTTCAAGTAAATGTTGACATGTGCAAATTGTGCAAGAAAGGGTTTGGCTGTAAAAAATGTGACTAATTTTTCTGTCAGTGCCTAGGGTTTTCTCTCACTATTTCAGGAGGAGATACACCTTGTCATAAAAGGTGTAGCTCTATTCATACTTTGTTGGCATGTGTTGTAGGATGTCTACTACTTTCCTTTTTCCCCTTCCAATGAAACTGCCATTCAGGTGAGGTGATCTAATTTTTCTAAATGTATATTTATGGGATATATGCATCTATTATGAAGGAGTGTGACTGTACATGAAGGAATACAGCTGGAAGAGCTGTGAACTAAGTTTTGAGTGATGAAAATTCTGTCTTATGTCAGTTCCAGCATGACCTTATTTCTGATCTCTTTTTCATTGCTGTGAGTAAAAATGAACTTTTTGTTTTCTATGTAAGGGTGACACCCCTATAAAAATAGTGGAGACAAGTTCAGAATGAGCCTTCATCTCTCTAGGAAAAATAGGTATAGTTCAAATAATGATTTATAAAGAGTGCATTGGTGAGACATTGCTTCCATGCAGACAGGAATTTTATGCTAAGAATGTGTGGCAGAAGCCCACTGTTGTCATGGAGACTGAAAAATAATTGTTAACAATGCAAAATATACAAGTGTTTGGAATCTATCCCATCATCCTCCTTGCAAGTACTGATGTACAATTCTGTGATGCTTGTTTTAGACATTGATGAAAAAACAATAATCTGCAATTTTTGTCCTAAATGTATGTTTTGTGTTTTTTTCTTACCAGAATGAAATGTAACTATAAATAATTGAAACTGTATATTTTTAAATGCATACAGAGCCAGAAGACAGAAAGCTAGCACCACAAAGTCACACAGAAGTTAACGAGCTCAGCAGCTACCTTACAGAAGGGAATGCACAAGCAAGAATCTGGCCCAATGCTCCTTACGCAGGCCTTGAGGGGATTTTGAAGGACTTGCAAAGAATTTTGCAGCAGACATTTTGCTTCATGAGTGTGATACCCAAACTATACAATAAAAAATTTCTTCCCTCCAGTTCATCTTGATAATACCAGGTTCTCAGTTGAAGCAATTTTAAGTCATAACATGGAGATACCATCTGCCACGTGAGGTCTGTGAGATCCTTCAGCAGAGGTCACTCCTTTCGAGTCACAGCTAGAGAAGACAGTTTCTAGTCCCCTTTCCCTCACATGTAAAGAGATTAGTGAGTATCCACCTAGGAATAAATGCTCAACTCATTTAATAAAATATGTAAATGATATGAAGGTCAACTAGAGAAAGAATGTGTGCTTGCAAGTTTAAGGTGAACATGGGGTGATGCGGCAGGCTGGATTTTACTCTCTGTACCAAGACATGTTAACCAATACCTTTTCGCTCTAAAATGGGTGATCCCAGGCCCTTTTCTAGGGCGAGCTTTCAGCTGTACAAGTGGTACATGTTACTATACTTTTTGCTGAGCTGTGCTGACATGCTTTCACAGATCTGAGGAAAAATAACCTTTCATTAATCTCCTAGCTTATTCTTGCCCAGAAACAAAGTTATAATTCTGTACTTCTCCAGCAGAATTCCCTAGCAACATTTAGAAGTCTTATGGGTAGCAAGTCATCACCTACTGTGAAAAAGGCTGTTAACGAAGCCCATGAAAACTCAGGAGAAAATTCCCTTCATTAAATATTTATGAACAAATGCAGGTGTGTTAGTGATTAAAGACCATTTTGATAAGCTGATACTCACACAGATTGAGCCTGTAGCTTTGCTGGGATGTTTTTTTTTTGTCCGGACTGAAGTTCCTGAAGTTAATTGTAATGCCTTTGAGTTTCTATATTTCATGTACTGAAAATATATGTAAATACACTATAAAATTCACTTGTATAATAAAAGAAAAATGAAATAGAAGGGAAAATACGAAACAACCTGAATGCAACAATCTTTTGAAACCATATCAAAGATAAGACTTTGAATGATTGTGTTGGTTGTGTTGCCGTAGGGCTTTCATGAATTTGTAGATTTTTATACTTCTAGGTATACTTCTCACATATAACACAGCTAACAACCTCTAACCCTGTGTTAACTGTCTTAAGAGTCAGATAATAGCTGGAACACTGCACAAGGAAAACATGTACCAGAGCTAAGGCAACTAGATACCATGTTAATCAAAACAAGAAAGCAAAGCCCAGCAACCTTGGAGAAGGTCCAATAAGGCAAAGGGGTCTTAAGACCTCCAGCTGAATTCTAGGAGAGGCGTGCCATGAGGCGGAACCAAGGGAAGTTCTGGGCATGAACAAATCTTAGATTAGATGGGACCTTTAGATATGATAATTGAGTATAGTTACAAAATTAGCATGCTGACACGTAGACGAGAGCTTTTTCCTGCTTTCTCCAGCTCTCCTACCCTTTACTGACATTTTTTCTCACACACACACACACACACACACAC
>WBMV01008903.1:2406548-2462896 GCA_013396655.1 Campylorhamphus procurvoides | reverse complement strand
TTTATACTCCTTTATATTCTGTACCCCGAAACCCTATAAGTAAAGAATTCTTCTCTGCTTTACCCATATAAAGTTGTCTTGGAAAGGTTTTTCCCCCTTCCTTAAGGCAACAGTTGCTTATGATCACTCAAAATTTAGCAGAACATCAAAATAAGATCAAAATTGTTGATTCAGTAGAAGTATTTTTGACGTATCAACTGGTATATTAATGCTAGTTAGTGGTTTAAACTAAAATTGTTATTTATTACATTTCAGAGCTGAGACTTTGACTTCCTTTAGACAAAGCTGGTTTTAAGTTTACAGGTATTGTTATCACAGCAGAAGGTCACTTGAAATCTATTATTTGGTCTAAATGATGCTTAAAATCAATAATAGTTCCTGAATAGTTTCCCACCCTTCTTGACTTAGTGAATAAACAGAGGCCTCATTCAAAACAGTGCAGAATTTTCAGGCTTAAAGTCACCTTTCAAAAAGAAAGAGACATGATTTTTTTTCCGGTTAATTTCATTTTGCAATAATGTTGAGATTTATGTATACCACCTTGACAACTGCTGCTGGAAGGATGCCCCAGGACAAGAGAATATATTCTTACTGCTCAAAACTGATCTCTTTCGAAAGAAGGCTAACACTTAGCTCCGTATAGCTATATGCTGTTATGCAAATATCTGGGTGCAGTGAGTCATTAAATAAAGAGACAAAATCACAGTTAGTGTAAGAGGGAAGCACTTGTGAAATGAATGGAACCAAGCTTGCCTTTTTCAGCAAAATATTTTGCCTGAGGTTTTTTAGCATCCAAAGCATAAAGAGTCAGCAGGCTACAATTCTGCCTTAACTGTACGGTTTTGCTATGAAACAAAAGATCTTTTTTTCATTAGCAACAAGGCCATTGAAAAGAGAAGCAATGGATCTTTTTAGCTATTAATGGAAAAAACATTAGCATAACATTAAGTACACAAATGGGGAAATCCCCAAATTAAAATTCCTCACTTGGTGTTGGCTCAGCCACATGTTGTATAATTTGCATCATATTCTAAAGCACAGCAGCATGATTTTCCCAAATTCATATGTATACAAATTCAGGTGATTAATTTCAACCCAATGTTTGTAAAATTTTGGTAATTGTACAAACAAATATGGATTTTCCTTTTAATGGCCATCTATTCCTTTAGAGATGGTGAAAAATTGCTGTAATTAGAACTGAAATATTATCTTTAGGTAGCATTTAACCTGGTAGTAAACTCAAACACAACATCTGTGTGATGATGCAGGAAAATTTCTTTGTCCAATCTTATAAGAAGATGTTTAAATAATTCTTGAAATTTATTGGGTCAAATGCTTGCTTATTTTCTTTTATTGGACAAGGGATATTTATCTGGATTTGAACTTACAAACATAACTGCAGACTTATTTCATGTGCCAATTATTTTGTTATTTAGAACCCACAGTGCAGTAGCAGGGAACTTACAATTAGAGATAGAAGATTACTGAAAATGAACCATTCCATGTCTTTAAGTGTAGTCCTGCTGATCCAACTGAAATGGATAAGATTTACAAAACTGGCACCCTAGAGCATAAGGTCTTATGATTTAGCTAATAAGACATATAAACAAAAATTTCTGTTGGTCACTGTATCTGTGCACAAGGTTCCATTACAGGTCATAAACCACTATTGGAAAAAAGAAGTTCATTGATTTCTGTGGAAGCTGGATAAGGTCCAGAAAAAAATACCTTTTGACACATTTTGAGGAAAGATAAAAGAACAGAACATGAGATAAGCTAAACAGATTTCAAATCAGTTTCTGCTCTCTGACACTGGTAACAGATTTTAGAACTAAAAAGCAAAGTCTCCTGCCAGTTACACCTGTATAACATTGACTTCAGTGGCATTTCACAGTTAACAGAACACAGAATTAGATCGAACATGCCGCTACTCACTAAACACATCCCAACATCTTTGCGTTTCAGGACTTAAACATCCTGTTTGCAGAAAAGGGTAAAATAGAGCCATATGATGTTTCTATTACCTTTTGCAACAGCATAAAGGAGTCAAGCAACGCAGATGGAAAAATTCCTTTAGCATCAGCAGGAGTGTTTGTTGCCAGTGAAAGCTATAATTCATAGGGATGCTATAATCTCAAGTCTCCTCTGAAAACAAATCTTCTTCCTTACCCATCACATTTGCCTTCTTCTCTTACCTCTGTTTTTCATTTTGTAATTATTTTGCCTATCTCCATGAGAACATTTAGGAATCAATTTGTTTGAAAGATGTTGCATCCTATTGTGCTATCTATAAATGTGCATCCTAACTTGCATCCTATTGTGCTATCTATAAATGTGAATCTATTTTCTGTAACTATGCAAGTTGGTAAACCCAGCTCTAATAAAAATTATAACAGGTAAAAGCTGTCAGTCACAGAAGCTGTCTTGACTGCTGGTTTACTCCATTTCTTCATTGCTATATGAAATTGGTTTCTCTTGTCTTCCAGAATGGGCAATAGTTTTTCATCTTTTATCATGACTCCTCTTGACTTACTCCAGCAATTCAGTCAAATTTTTTTTCCTTTGCTGCTCAATAAAGTCTGAAGGATTTTTATAGGTGTAAAAGGAGCAGAATTTGCTCTATTTGTTCCAAACATGCTGTGAAAATACTAATGTGTTTACATAAAAGCAGAAGTCTGAAAACACAGTAAATCAACCCCATGCTGTTTCAGTGTCAAAAGCAAGAATTACTGAAAATGTCATTAAATTATTGTAAAAATGGTAAATTAAATCTAAACTATAAACGATCAACAAATTGTAAGGGTTTTTACTGCAGCTGGCAATGTTTGTTTTATGTCTCTGTAAATGTCAAAATTTGGATGTAAATCTTGAAAGTCTAAACTAGATTTAGATTTGGTGTTTTTTTTTAAAAAATAAATATGTTTTGTTTCTCAGGCTACAATGCAGTCAATGTGGGGTTTTTTAGTAAGGCATTCAGAGTGTTTATTACATTTTGATAGCTCTAAAACTTTAGAGTTTAAGGATGATGGGTGAGTCGAAGTGGAGAAAGTGATATTTTTCATATTGCACCTTTAATCAAATAAAGAAAACATTATTTTCAACAAATCCATTAGTCTATTACTTTTAGCACTAAATGGCACATTGTTGTAGACTGGTACATTGTATCAAGGGAAAAATACGTAAAGAAAGAGTATACAATCTTCTAGCTGTAGGATAAGAAGATTACTATATTACTAAATTGCTTTTTAAGTTTGCACATTACATAGAGATTGATTGGCTACAATAAGCAGATTGCTCACTTGATTTTTCCAACAGCAAGTCCAAAAGGCTAACTGGCTGATTGTAAACTTTGCAGGAATAGATTTCTTTTTCCTATGAAGAAATATGAGTACATAATATTATGAAAAGCTTTTAAAATTCCTCCAAAGATATGACCTTTCATATATTATGCCACAATTCAAACACAAATGTTAATGATACCAAAGATAATTAAAACTGTTTTTTTAAAGATTCATGTAGATGTTTCTTACTTTACAGGAGCAAAATATTCTTTTAATTGAATTGTGCTTTCAATTAGATTTTACAGTGTAGGTTCAATAGAAAAGCATGAGGAACAACTGAGAATTTTAATGCTAAATTCCAAAAGGAAATAGAGATATTTCCATAATCCAGACTGCAAAGTTAAGGAACCTGAGATAGTTGTTGTGTCAAGACTTTGAAGACCTGTCTTGTTCTGTGTCAATCCCCTCTGTCTAGGATAGAATGAAAGAGTTAAGGACGAAATTCACAAGACTTGATCATATTTCAGAAGAGGACACCTTAGCACTAAGCACCACAGTACTAAGTGCTGTGTCCAGTCATTTCTTGAACATCTCAAGGGATGCTGACTTCACCATCTCCCTGGCCAGTCTGTTCCAATGCTTAACAACCTTTTCCGCGAAGAAATTCTTACTGATGTCTAACCTGAACTTCCCCTGTCACAGCTTGAGGTTATGTCCCTTTGTCCTGTCACTAGTTGTCTGGATTGACACCCACCTTGTTACAGTGTGCTTTCAGGAAGCTGTAGAGAGCAATATGGTCACTCTGGAACCTCCTTTTCTCCAGACTGAACAATCCCAGCTCCCTCAGCCACTCCTCAGAAAGCTTGTGCTGTAGACAATTCCCCGTCTCTGTTGCCTGCCTCTGGACATGCCTCAGTGTGTGTCTTGTAATGAGGGGCCCAGAACTGGACACAGGACTTGAGGTGCAGGCTCACCAGTGCTGAGTACAGGGGCAAAATCACACTTCCCTGGTCCTGCTGGTCACAATATTCTTGATACAAGGCAGGATGCCATTGCCCCCTTGACCGCCTGGGCACATTTCTGTCTCATGTTCAGCTGGCTGTCCGCCAGCACTCCCAGGTCCTTAGCCTGAGGGAATCTTTTCAGTCGCTCTTCCCCAGCCCTTATTTCTACATGGGGTGGTTGTGAATAGAACAGAATGATGAACAGGAAGGCATATCTTACAGGAATTCTTAAATACTCAGACAAAAACTACATAGAGCCTGAAAATGAGAAGGGAAAGTACCACAATACCACCTCCTGATTTTCTCAAATTATGTTACAGCTGCAAATCATATGTGGCTTCTCTGTATTTGATAATCCTTTATGGATTTCTCTTCCATAAATTTAACATCTGAAACCATGCAAACCACTTATCTTAAGTGTCCTAACAAGTGATACATAACTAAACATGGGGTTTGGTTATTTTCAGTATACCTTTAGTTTTGCTAAGGTTTTACAGTATCTGGACAGCCCAGTGAGCCAGATCTCAAAAAAACTTATTCTGTGTCTAAATCAGTAAGTTAGGCAGTGGGCCATAAATATTCCCAGGTGCTAGATGTTTATTATGTGCATCACTAAAGAGTTTAAATGGTCACTGGAATGGTTTTGGCCTGAGCTACCACTTTCTCAAGCATTCCCTGGGCATGAACAAAAAGTCTGGAGGTCACAGAAACTCTTCCCAATAGGCAACCTGAAAACAGATTTTAATATTATGAATGTGGGTCATGTTGCGTCTATTAGTCTTTTTCTCAGAGAACAAACCAGACCACATCCAATTCACTGACATAATTCACAGAGTATCACTAGGGACTGCCAGTATCTCTAGCAGAAATGCCTCTACTGGTGAATTCACAGATGTTTCATAGAAAATAATGCATGACTTGCAAGTGAATGCAAACTACTTAAATAATTTTCAGCATCTTATAAAAATACAGTGGAAATACCGGTAAAGCAGATAATGTGGATAAAAAATAAATACAAGAATGTTTACATGACAAAATGTAAAAAAAAAACTGATGGAGGAAGATTTTTTGAAAGAGTATCTTGCTGTTTCTCTATTCAATTAACAGCTTCTGACAGTGAATTTTCATTTCACTTGGGTGCCTAATGAACAGCCCAGTTTAGAATATACTGTCTTTGGACACATATTTAAAGAGTTTTCTCAGCTGAAGTGTGTTTGTGCTATTGATCCTCTGTCTACGAATATTCAAGAAGAGAGTAATGAAAAGAACATTTATATTTCTACTAGCATTTACAAACCTCAAACTTTCCATTCTAAACTGCAAAGTAACAAGCATTTCTACTGAATAAGTATAGTTTATCCTGACAATTTTGAAATCCCTCTGATAAGCCCAGAAAATGTTTAGACTTTGCAGTATCCTGTGGAGAAACGCTAAGTGCTTTTACCTGTGGCAAAATGACCTGTGGGTAAGTGCTGACTTGATATAAGCAAGAAATGGCCTAAGAATCGCTTGACAAAAGGAGATGGTCTGGCAGTGACTTTCCTACTACAGCTCAGTAAGGTGTAAAATGAGACATAGGAGCAGTTCCACTGTGCACAGCAAGATAAAAAAAAAGAATAGGACAAAGAAAAGAATAGGATCTTATTCTAACAAACACTGAAGAGGAAATGTGTGCAAGGTGGAGGGCAGTTACCTGAACTGAGACCTGGAGTTGTCTGTGCCCTCATTCTAAAAAGCAATACAAGGTTTCAAATAGCAACACATAAAACATTGATAAATAAATGTATAAATTTCATTGCTATGGCTACCTTTCACTGAGATCTCAAAGAATGTCTAGCAAAAGGAAAGAAATAACAAATACGTGGTTAGCCTTGCCTCAGCCTCTCAAGGAAACAAACTAAACCACCATTACTTTCAGAATCTTTATAAACTGTAAGATTCATAAGGTGATCTAAAGAGCACATGGAGGAATAACAGTTTCTCTTTATTCAGTACTATTTTCTGGGCTTAGTTTAATTCATTATTTCTTTTAAAGTGAGTAATGTTTACTGAGTTCTCCTTGCTGATGAAACAATAGTAACTTCCAAGGAAATTGACATTAGTTGACCTGACTTCATAAAGGGAGAAAGACTGTTAGAAACTTTTTGTCTGATAAACTAATAGGCCTAGATTCTTAGACTCCTTTGTGAGCCCCTTAAAAACAAATTGATTGCAATCCAGTGATTACTTTTCCATGTTATATCAACAAATTCATTTCATTCTATGTACCCTATATTGAATGCTAAGCATTGTAGTTTTCATCTTGAGAAAGAAGACTACTTGGAATGCTGGTCTGCCTTAACTGCATACCTGAAGACTTACAGCTGAGCATTTTACAGCTAAAAAAACCTACCAAGAAGTAAGGAACAACAACAACAACAAATCCCCAACAAACCAAAACCAAACAAGAAACCCCATGGAAATGAGTTAGTGTAACGGTTTAACTTTCCATACATAATCTATTTCATGAATGTTAATTTAAACGGCATTTGGAAATACTGTCAGCCATGTATGAACCTCCATAGACTTAGGGAAAGCTTCAGTCTGGATAATATCCAGGTGGTCAACTTTTGCTTTCTTTCCTTACCCAAAACAGGAAGGATCCCTGCAGCTTATCAGCATGGAACTTGATCCCATTTCCAATGAAACTGATGGCAAGAATTCCATTAACTTGAATGGTATTGAGACTGCACATACAGAGACTTAGGACATGTTCTTTTCTCTCTGTAGCACTCATCAGTCTATTGAAGCATGTATATCCACCAGGCTTCAGTTGATATCTCCTTCTTTACTTACTTATGTGTGGGTCTTTACCAATTTCCTCAGTTCACTAATAATTCTACAAATTTACTCAGAGCAGTAGAAAGTCACCTCTTTCCCCTCTGAGCTCCTGAAATGTGATGGCAATACCAAAGGTGTATTTGAACAACTATGCATACACTGTGAATTTAATATAAACTGCTGGTTAATTGAGACTGTTCAAGATAGAGCATATTTATGCAAAAGACCTGTAGCTTGAGTTCAAAACATATTCTGAAGGTCAAATGGAAATAAGGCAATCTTTATTTACTTCCTAACACATTCATCACTGTAATCACCTTGTAAGTATTGATATATCTATCTAAAGGCCCTTCAACTTAGAATATGTAGGCCACGTGCAGATGCTGTGGTCTAGATTCATCTGATACAATTTTAGATGTCTAGGTCAGTTGCAAAAGCTGGATAAATAACCTCAAGATTTCCTCTCTAGTTAAGAGGGAGAGGAAAAGAGGGTTTTCTAAAAAGTGGTTCAGCCAAACTGAAGCCTGAATTATAACATGAGAATTAAATGCCTATTTCACTCTGTCAGCTCTATAGGATTATCTCCATCAGCTATCAGTGGAACCTACAACATCAAACACAGATACCTTGAATGCCTCAAGTGAAATGAGGTGAATCTCCATCCCAAAACAATTTATCATTTTGTATAATTTGAATAGAGAAAAATAAAACACTAGAAGACTATGACTTTTTTTTGATGCCACATGCAGAATGTATGTATGACAGAAATAAATGACAAAAAAATGCAGTTGTCTACCTTGCCTGATATTTCACACTGCGATTACGTTCACAGATGCTGAGCTGCTGAGCTGTCCACTTAGGTCACAGAGGGTAAGTAAAGAGTATGTACCAGACTAACAAACAACCAACCAAATAACAAGCAAACAAACAAACAAACCCCCCCAAAAACAAACAAAAAACCAAACAAAACCAAACCAAACAAAAAACATACATAGGATTCAAGTGATGAGTCTATTCAGACCATGGTGAGAACATCAGGAACAGTTTGACATGTTCTGGAACTGCTTTGCTTGTTTCTACTATGCTACATACATACGTACATACATACAAGGTTCTCTTACTCCATCGATGAAGGTTGAGACATTGGTCAGCAAGTAGCTGCCCATACAGTTTTGCAGCTGTTCCTTTGTGAGTCTCTGTCAGCGTAAGAAACATTGCAGAAACAGCCAGGCTCTGCCTTAGTTTTTCCTGTTCTCTTTGGACCTTAGAACAAAATATGTTTGATTTGGTGAACATCAGAAAATTGATAGTTGTGAGTACTTAAATGTCTTGTCAAAACTTATATTCCTTGTTTTAAGCTATCTTTACATGCAGTAGAGGGTAAATGGTTTTTACAGTATTGTGGCTTGTCTTGTGCTTGATTTTGTCATGTTGACACCATGACACTCTTCCTGAAGCAAGCACACAATGAGCTGTGCCTTGTTATATATGTCTGATTTTAAAAAGCCAAGTCAGACAAAGTATACCCCTTTGAATGGGCATCAACTGCTGAGCTGCTAGGGAATACCGACAAGTCTAGCTTGTCTGATAGTTTTGCAGGACAGTGTGTATCCATGAGGGAGGAGGATATAAACACCTACAACTTTGCTACCAGGAGAGATTCAGAAGAGATACAAATCAGCATAAATTTACTTAGACAGAATATCTCCTAGTTACAATATGACACTCAAAAACATCAATGCAAATGCAATATTTAAAAATGTACATCTATCTGTGTTTAATACTGAAGAGATGTCTGGAAAGTTTAGAAGCAAAATCATGCCTTTTGTATGTCTTTAATCAGAGACATTTTGGAGAAAAAAATTTATAGCATAGGAAGGCTAATCTTGTCCTCTGTTTTTGTCCTATATCTCCTAAGAGCCTGGAATACGATAATCAAAGAGCCTATATGAAATGCCATTCATGTACAATGGTTCAATTGTTATTTAAATTATCTTTTCAGAGCTACTACCCTGCTTCTGCCTCTCAAGGGATCTGTGGGGAAGAAAGCTTTCTACCATAGCTATGAATTTTGCCCACATATAAGAGTGTGATTGTAAGAGCTAAATCTGGTTGTGTTATTGTGCAAGAAGAATATTTTTAATGTTGGTGTGGAAATAATATTCATTAAAAAAAAAGGCAACAACAACAACAACAAATGATGAAAAAGAAATCCCAAAAAAAGATAATAAGCCTCTTGAATTTTGAAAGGATAGTGTTATGTTCCACAAGACTCCTTGGCTCACCTTTTAGACTGACATTAGAAAAGCTGTTTATTAGCCTTAATTTTTCTTATGTTTGATCACAAGTGTGGCAATTCTTGAATTTTATCCTTTCTGAAGCATTATCAAAGCCCTTGGGAGTTCTAAACTTTTTGCTTATCTCTGACAGCAATTCATCTACTAAATAAACTTCAAAACAAATTTACTCCTCTTTGAAGTACAAAACTGTAGTGTTGAGGTCATTTGCATTTACCCATTAAGCTATAGTGTTTCAGGTTTTTTTGTTTTGCTTTTTTTTTCTTTTTAATCAAAATGACAACCATTAATGACAAAAAACCTATTGAGTCTTCTTTTTCCACCTAGTGTGAGAGTTACAGTATGATAATAAGGACTCACCTCAGACAAGCACAGATGAAAATGAGTTCTGTCCACTACTGTATCTGAGCAGCTAAACATTTCCAAACTGCTTTGATAGCTCTTGCTTTCTAAAAGGCTTTATCTGAGCTTCCATATTCTCAACCGCATTGAACCGTGTGTTATTAAAAAGTAGTTAAAGTTCTCTTTCTAAAGTGATTAATCTCACCCGAGCTAATCTTCTCATCCACACTCTGCTTCTAAGGCATAACAGAAGCTATTTTTCATTGGATTTCAGTTGATTAGATAGTCTGATTTAAGGCTAGTTAAGCTGTGTTTCAATTGTGGTGGGGAGATTACCTCTGAGTGCCAAAATCCCATTGTGTCTTCTGGGGGTGTGGGGCCATGGGGTTGTTTTTCTTTTCCTTTTTTTTTTTTTTTTTTTCATCCATTGAGCTAAAGAAGAGACCAGTCCCAGCTGGATGCAAGAGTGTATCCTTAGAAATCCTTTCCCTCGGGCTAACGCATTTACTTGCTTTCTTTTCTCCTTCTGGCTTCTCACGACATTCACAAATAAAGCTGTTCTGCTATTTGGAGAAAAGTTCCCTCCCCTCTCCTCCCCTACTTTTTACTTTGATTGCAAGTTTAGAGCCAAAAATGTCAGGAACAGAAAACCCACACAAATAATTAACATTTGTCAACAAGAACCATTATGCTGCTGGGTGCAAAGCAAAATTGCTTTTGCTGCTGAAGGAATCAAGTATGTCCCGAGGAAGGGTGAAATTAATGATGTTTCAAAAGTGATTGAAATATTGGATTCTTTTTTTAGCGAATAAATAAATAATGCTAATAAGCTAACCATATAAACAGGAGATATGATTATCATGCTGAAATATTTTCTGTTCTGATGAGAAGCATGTTGGGGAATCATGGGAGGAAATGAAGGTATATCATTGAGAAAATCTGAATATTTTGCATCCTACTGTGTTAACGCATGTTGCTTCAAAAATGTATTGTATCACTGCTTCAAATACCAGTAAGAATGAGGGGGGCTTTGAAAGGTTAGTGTGAAGCTATTTTTAAATACAAAAGGAAATATGAGATGATTAGCACATGATCCTTTTATATATTCAGCACAGCAGCCTTGGGCTGGTAGATACTACTTTCAAGCATACTATTGCTTTTATAGCATTTCTATTGACTCCAGGGAGATTATGTCTGCATTTAAAGATGGTCGTGTGTTTCACTGCTTTGCTGGATTGGGGCCATCCTGCTCACTGTCTTGCTCTACTTTGTCCTTATTCTCCCCCAAATAGTAAAGCTCACATTAAGAGAAAACACCATGGATATCTATAGGCTAATGCACCTGGCAGCAAGAGGCAGAATAGATGTAGAAAGAACAAAGAAGATAAATTTGATCTATTTTTTTAATGAGAACTGCAAAGGAAAATAGGGACATGAAAAACAATAGCTGCAATATATTTGGTTTGCAATACATGTGAAAATCTTTGTCAACATTAATTAAAATTGGTTTCGATAGAAACACTGTCTCATTGAAAGATTGAAAAAGGATGAAAGAGCACAAACAAAGGATAATGTCAGCAATATATTCAGATGGGAAGAGGTGTGTAGCATGGTGCTGCAGGGATCTGTATTAAGTAAGGGATTAATATCTTCACTAACCTACAAGAGAAGTATAGCATTAATTACATTCACATATAATACTAAAGAGATGCTTGGAGGACAGGGAAGTAATACAAGGAGACTTAATTATCTTAGAACCAGCACCAGAAAATACCTGTAAGCTCATACAATACCTGACAGAGCAAGTCACTGATCTTGACTAAAGCCCCTCAAAAGTAATATAATAAAAAATGTGAATGGCTATAGCAATGAACAAGGGCAAAACATCAATTTTTTAAATTATTTTTAAATGTAAGGATAAGAGGCAATGGTGACAAGTTTCTTCCAGGCACAACAGGCATGCCTTCTGCCTGACTGCCCCTCCTTCCCAGGTGCCCTCGTATAATGTGTGTGAAGCTCTGCAAATGAAACTGAACAATGATGAAGATGATGGTTCAGCTAGCATGGAGGTATCATGGAGATTAAATCAGTCCACACCTTGTGTGAAAACTGCTTCCTTAAAGAAAAAAAAAAGATTGATCACTGTAATAGAAGACTCCCTTCTGATGGGAAGAGAAGGCCAAATATGCAGACTCCCTAGGGTACAGGTTGAAGATATGATGAGAAATCTTCCTGTCCTTGTAGAATCTACAGGTTGAGTAGATATCAGATGTGATGCCTATCTACAAGAAGGGACAGAAGAAGGGTACTGGCAGTTATAGGTCCATCATCCTGATCTCTCTGTGCTGAGGAAGGTCAGGGATCTGATCATCCGAGAGACATCACATGGCATGTCCAGGACAACCAGGGCATCAGGCCCAGCCAGGATGGGTTTAGTAAAGGGAGATTCTGCTTGACCAACCTGATCTTCTGTGACAATGGGACCCACTTAATGGATGAGGGAAAGGCTGTGAATGTTGTCTACCTAGACTTCAGTAAAACCTTTGACACCATTTCACGCAGCATTTTCCTGCAGAAACTGCTCATGCCTTGGATGGAAGCACTGTTTCCTGGGTAAAACCTGGCTGGATGACCAGGCCCAGAGCATGGTGGTAAATGAAATTACATTCCTTTGATGATCAGTCACCAACATGTTTGACAAGGCTCAGTACCAGGGCCAGTCCTGTTTAATATCTTTGTTGACAGCCTGGACAAAAGGTTTGAGTACACCTTCAATAAGTTTGCAGATGATGCCAGGTTAGGTGAGAGTTTTGATTTGCTGGAGGACAGGAAGCCTCTGTCCTCTCTGACAGGAGAGGAATCTGGAGAGTGCAACAGCTGGAGAGAGATGCTCCCCTTTTTCGCGCCCCCATTCACGGCCCCCAAGTCGCCCCAGACAGAGCCACACGGAGACCACGGGAGGGGAAGCAAGAGAGAGAGTTTATTAACATAGTTGGGGTATATATATAGGTATATATAGGGATCCAAATTACTACCAATAGAAATCAAGGGCTAAATGACCAATGGGAAAGGGTTAACCAAGAGCCAATAGAGAAACTAAAACAGACACCTTCAAGGACGAATTCCTTGGTGCTTAGCTACACAGATAAGGGGAGTTTCAGGGGGTCTTGGGAAGAAGAAGGGTGACTAAATAAAAAAGACAGGAAACCATTTTACAACACAGTAAAAGCTTCAGGTTTTAAAGCACCCTGGTTGTTTTCTTCATCAGAAGAAACCCACTTCTGACATGATTTTTCCCATTTCTGTTACTGCATGTACTCTGCCACAGGAGAGGTTGGATCTGTGGGCTAAAGCCGTTTGTATGAGATTCAACAAGGTGAAGTGACAGGTCCTATACCTGAGTCATAGCAATCCCATGAAGGATTACAGGCTTGGGGAAGAGTGACTGGAAATCTGACCAGTGTAAAAGAACTTGGCATGCTGATTGACATCCAGCTGAACATGAGCCAGCAGTGGGCCCAGGTGGTCAAGAAGCCAAATGGCATCCTGGCTTTCTTCAAGAATAGTGTGACCAGTAGGACCAGGGAAGTGTGATTTCCCCCATACATTTGGCACTGGTGAGGTTGCACCTTGAGTCCTGTGTCCAGTTTTGGGCCCCTCATTACAAGACACACACTGAGGTGCTGGAGCAGGTGTAGGGACAGGCAACAGAGGGTCTGCAACACAAGTCTTAAGAGGAGTGGCTGAGGGAGCTGAGTTGTTCAGTCTGGAGAAAAGGAGACTCAAGGGGAGAACTTACTGCTTTTGCTTTCTACAGCTATGTAAAAAAGAGGTCGTAGCTAGGTAGCGTCAACCTCTTCTCCAAGGTAACAAACGATAGGTCAAGAAAAATATGGCCTTAACTTGCTCCAGGGGAAGTTTAGATTGGATGTCAGGAAAAAAATTGTCATGTGGAGGGTTGCCAAGCACTGGCTGCCCAGAGAACAGCTGGGTCACCTGGAGGTATTCAAAAGGTGTGTAGATGTGGTTTAGTGATAGATTTGGCAGTGCTGGGTTAACAGTTGGAATCAATGATCTTAGAAGTCTTTTCCAAACTAAGGAATTCTACCATTCCATGATTCTGAAAGACAGAGAGGTATCACAAGCATTCTACAGAAACAGCAAATTGAACAGCAGTGGTTCTGAAGACAGCTGTAGGTGGAACAGTCATTTGCACATGTTTTCCATACCATGTGGTATGAAGAAATCAATTCATTTTTGAGGCATACATGCAGAAAAGTGTTAGGTCTTGTGGCTGGAAGATAAAAGCTCTGCAGTATATGATTGAAGTGTGACTGTCTTTAGAAAATTATATACGATCCTGAGCAAAGCAATGATCAGAAGATATTAAGAGACACATAGAAGAGTGCCCAGAGAAAAGATACAATAATTTTAAAGTGCCTGAATGGGTAATTATGCCTTTATGGTAATTTTTTTCTAATTAAAAAATGTATTTATACTGGTTTTATGCATTTATATAGTCGCTTTGTATTAGAGGCTGGTATAAATATATGAAAACATACATGTATGAAATTGTCAACAGTTTAGGATAGAATATAGTAAGGTAAAATAAAGGCATATTTAGATAACATTATTTTGATTTAGAGTTTTTACATTCAGACAAGAAAGCTATAAAAATATCATTATAAAACTACTTTCCTAGAATTTAATTTGGATATGTTCAGAAAGTATTCATTAAAATGATTAATTTAGTTTATATTATACATGCAATTATTTTTATATACAATTATATTTCACATATTATATATTGTCAGAGGTGCATGTTCTACTTTGTCAGATTCTTTATTCATTTATTGTGGTATTTGAAAAATGAATTATATTTATTATGGCTACCTTCTAAGTGTTTAAAAATATTTAGAAAGACCAATTTAGATTGCTTCATCATGAAGATGTACGGGGCAGAACAAAAATGACAAAAGTCAATCAAGGTTTAACATCTGAAGGGAGAAAAAAAAAAAAAGAAAAAACATACTTCCTAACAGTTCAATAGATGCTGTGTTAAATGGGATTCAGATGAACATTTCCATTTCTTGAAACACTCAAACTGAAAATTAATAGTGCACTACAAATATCCCAATGTGAAAAGTCACAAATAGCCAGGGAGATAGGCAGCATGATTCAATAGGGTTTTTTTTCCATGTCTAATTTGTAAGGCTGATGTTATTATCAATATATTCTGAACAAATGGGGTTAGGGGATGTCTGAACCATATGTGATCTATAACCTCACTCCCCTGCAGACTGATGAAGTGCTTTGTTGAATGAGGTCGTAATGCTTGCAGCCTTGTTAACCTGCAGGGTAAGAGCCCTGGGAGCATCAAGATCACTTTTGAACTCAGTCAACAGCTGAATTGTTAATAAAGTGACTGCTAGAGAGAGGGGTTTGAGAACTGGATTTGTTTCATTAATATTGTAGCTGACAATAATTATTCCTAAACTCCAGATTAGGAGCTTAGGAATAATTCCATATTCCATTCCACAGTCCAGATTTCTCTGAATGGACTACTTTCAATAGTTCTATCAGTATGACACTCTCTTCATTTTTTTTTTTTTAAGAGTAAAACATGGCAAAGGAAGACTGAAGTTCAGCTTTTTCTGAGTTGTGTGAAAAAGCACATTAAATTTCATTAAATACTATAATCCAGAGTTTATTATGATTAGATTGAAAAGTATAGTTTATTTTTTATTTTTGTTTTTATTGGAAGAAATCTTTGACGAAAAGTGTTATGTTTGGTAGATAACTTAAACCTTTATTAAGATAGAATTAGATATTAAATCTATATTCAAGGTCAAAATAAAAGTACAATTAAATTGGCAGCCTTGCTTCATAAGAGACAGTACTGATGGCACCTGTCTGACTAAAATAACATCTATGATCATTGTTTATGGGAGATAAACCACTTCTGGGAACACAATGACAATAAAATATTTTGCAGTTTTATAGCTCACCATATTTTCATAACATCATGAAGATATCAAATAAAGATGTCCAACAATTTTTTTTGCAGTAGATCATTATACTGTGTTATGTTGTATAGACACAAAGATCAGATGAATCACCCAAGACAAATAATGGTAAAGGCAGAGGCAAGACTAGAAGACTGAAACCTAGTAAGCATGGACTTAGCCAAGCAGAAGTCTTTCCTTTCGTAATACTTGCTTACCAGACCTTTACTGTTGTTCTTAAATCCAGATGAGCGTTTTAAGAACAAAACTGAAGTCAGAGCTATAATTATGTGTTCTGCTTAATACAGGAAGAGATTTTAAGGTCCCTGTAATCATATATTTCTCCATCTAATTCCAATAGTGGTGTATAATTCAACAGAATCACTTTATGTGGTATTCGGTGCATGAATACCCATGTATGAAACATTTCCAATCAAATGTAGCAATATTTTATCAAAATGTGCTTTCATTTATGTTGTGCAAAACACAGAATCAGTTTGTCTTTGTAGAAGTGTAATTTATTATATGAGTCATAAACACAATAACAAATCTATTTCAGTTAGATTAAATATCTGTGGAAGATCTGGGTCACAAAAGTTGATTATTAATTCAAGTCACTAATATGTCAGTAGTCATTAAGGAGGAAAGGAGGTTCATCCTGTGTTTTAAATTACCTTAAGTTTTGAAGATATGCACTATTCAAACTTTTTTTTTTCTTTTAAGCTATAACCTGGTCTTTTTATTCACAGGTTGAACACTGTGATTTCTGAGTTGATACCAAATTAGAATAGAGAGAGATGGCAACACTCTGCACAGTTTGCAATCGAATTGCCCTGATGTCACAGGAGCTTTGCTTCAGCACTAAGGAAACATTTTAGGAGGGGTAGAACAGAGCTTCAAAGAGTTCCTAGAACCCTCAGTAAAATTATTTGTACTGGGTTCTCTGACAACTGTGCTTTGTAAATTCTTCTGTGGGTAGTTGGCCTGCTTCCATATCACTGATATAGATCAAGACTTTGCTTGTCTCTGTAGATTGTTTTCATATGTCTTCTTTCAATAGCACTGAAATAAATTGCTAGTATGACATTTATGTCTCTCCTACTGATTTAATCTTCCCGTTACTCTGTTTGAATAAAACAGGGAAGGTGGTCTCAAATTAATGTGTTTTTCAATGTTTCTTTTTATAAAGTGTATTTAGCCATAAATGTTGTATTAAGAATTTTTTTTTCTACTTGATGATAACTGCAATGTATATCTTACCTTTTTTCCTAATTTTTTGCAGTGAATTTACTGCTCATGAAAATTCCTGAGTAAATCACTTTGAGACTGAATTGCACTAATTCGCTCACGGGCTCCAGCAAGATGTAGTGTAGAACAAAATATTCAAATCATTAGTAATCCCCGGTCTCCTTTTCCATCCTCTTTAATTAAGTGATTCCTCTCAAAAGATAATACAGATCGAGGCTATCTGGTGCAACAGTTTGCAACAGTTGTGACTGGTATCCATTCCCAATGGGAGCTGTCTGGAGGGCTGAACTCCACTGGAAGGAGGCTGTGAGGGAACCAAGGAAGAAGCAGATACATGTTACAGTCTTGCCACCAAAAATTACTTTACACATAGCCCTGTTCTGTACCTCCTAGTGCCTATCAATTTCCTCCCTGGAAATGAAGAGGTAAGAGACAGAGAGGAAAGAGCAAAAGAAAGGTAAAGGAACTGACTGAGCAGTGGATTTCTAGGAAGCTTAGGAAGGCCTCACACTGATAGGTGACTGAGCATCAAGATCTACTGTGATATATGAAACATCTTTTCCACGTGCTTTACTCTTGACAGTGCTGTAGCTGTGTGGAGAGATTGAGCTTGTCTGGTGCTGCACCAGCCCCTGAAGATGCAGTGAGACTTTCAGCAGGGGAAGGACAAGGTTGGCACATGGGTGGTCATAAGCCCTGTTACACCTGCTATACCTCAGCCATTTTGTGCATCTGTGATCTTCATCAAAGGCAAATCCTTTGAGATATTTTTTTTGCATCTGTACAATTTACTTATCCTTTCCTTTGCATTAGGGAAAGGAGGATGAAAAAGAAATTCTGGTGTTATTTTGCATCATTGTTTCCATGTACTTTAACTGGTAGAAGAATCAAAAGAAAAAAATGTTCAATTGTTAATGGAGAACTGTTAATGAATAATAAAGCAAGGTCCATACGTACTCATATAGATAAAATATGGTTTGGTTTATTGAAATATCTTTCATTGAAACCATGTTTTAGTGAGAAAAGTATCTCAAAGTTTTAATGTAGAATATTATATTAATATGTACTGACACACAGCAAAATACTAATAAGGCACTTATTGGTATTTTACAGTTTCATGATAGTTATTATAAGAGTATATTTTTAACTTATATTTTAGTTTTTCATATACTTAGACCCATTCAAAATATAGATGTCAAAATGTGATTAAGAGAGGCATTTTTACCCCAAACATTTTCATGCTGAGCACAGCAGTTAAAGTAATTGCTTCTCTCTCTGAGTAGAATCATGTGGGTTCTTAAATTCTAAAGTAATAGACACCTTCTTTAGACTGAAATAATATGGCTTTCCTCAGGAGGGAAAATTGCTGTGCCATGGAGAAGGTTAATCTCCCCTGAAAGCTGTTCCAGTTTGGAATTCTGATAGTTTTCATGGAAAAAATTCTCCTTGAGAATCAATATAGGGCATGGAGGAGAGGACAGTGTGCAGAATAATGCCCTTCACCTTTCAGAAATTGCCCAAACAGCAATCCTACTGTGGTTTGCAGGTTTCCTACGCAAATATCACTGAGTATGTAAAGATTCAAATTCATTTATCCAAATGTGGATGGTGAATGTTTGAGGCACATATAAAGGTCTGAGTATCCATCCCAGATAAGGTTTTGACTTGCTAAGTGGCCTCTATGACAAGATACCACATGTAGGTCGCAAGCTGGGGTTTCAGTGTCAGCACTGAAAACACTGCATTGCATTCAAGTCTGGAGGGAGGTAATTGTGCAGTGTAGTCATTCTACTAACCACGTGCACAGTTTTCCAGAGCTACTAAAAAGTAGAACATAAGATTAATCTAAATTAGACCATATCCCAGGCATCTTAAACAAGGCAGAAAAATGATCTCACTTGGAACCTTCATCACCAGCCCTTCCCCAGGGAATACATGTCTATGTACTTTTTATGTTTTTTGACCAGCAACCAAGTAGAAACATTGTCTTATTTGGAAATGTTTGCTGAAAGAAATAAATATTAAGTAACAGTCCCATTTTATGTGGTGAGTAGAAAATATGCAGGTGTAACTTGCTTCTTTGTTGGAGACTATGCTAAACCACATCTGCCCTAAGGAGGAGCATATTCATGAAGGTCTAAGATACCCTGGATGTTTCAGACTTTTTTTTTTTTTTTTTTGGATGATGTGCTACTGCTTAAAATGAAATTTTACATCTGCTGGATTGGAATAGTAAGGAACAGATAGTAAGATTATGACAGGACATAGCCATCTGACCTAATTGTCATAATACTTACTATAAGGTCTTTTGTGCTGATCTTTTCTTACAGGCTTGTTTCAGTATTTTATTTAAAGCACAGTCTTGTTTCAGTACCTTATTTAAAATACAGGAGGAAGTGAATACCTTTATCACTGAATAAAAGAGGGAATCTAGGGCAGCTGAGAGATGGAGAGTGTCCCCTTTACTTCCACCGAGTAACCAACTCAGTGTTGGGTAGTTCCCTTTTAGGAGTATCCAAAGAGGGTTTACATTGTCACAGACAGAATAACACTGAGGCTGATCTCTGCTTTTCTGCACAGCCTCTGTCATTTCTAATAGATACAAGTCATACAACATCAGCATCTCTGAAATAAGTTGGAGGAAAGCAGACTACTCTGGGAAAAAAAATTAAAAAATAACCACGAGAACTTACAGTACAACTTTGACAATTGTAATGAATGACAATAAAGTAATATATATTTGAGAATTTAAATGGAAAACTGAATGGATACTAATTTTAGCAATAGCCACATGGCAACCATATTTAGCTAAAAGCCTTTTTCCAGATGCCCTAACAAAGTAAATGTAGTGGCTGGGTTGTACCTGCTAAACAATTACTGCAGGGAAATAGAGAAGTGGGAAGGTAAGAAACTAAAAAAAAACAGAATTGAAGTGTAATTACTTATTTATTTGTGGTCTGAGGAAACTTGTTTATAATTGACTACCTATTTACATCATATACAGACACTGTTTCTTTGCCTGTTTTGAGATATTTTTGTTCTGTTTTTTCTTGCAGAATTGAGAACATTGTAACATTTTTAGTTAGTATAGAGTTCTGTAAATTAAGTGCTGTTTAATATGGGAGTGTAGCTTATACATTTATTGTGGTTTAAAAAATGGAGAGCAATTTGTGACATGTTTGTATCACTAGAAAAGAATTGAGCAAAGCAAGATTAATGCAAATTAGGCATTATTGTGCTTAGAGGCATCTAGTACTAACAATGTTCAGTGTAATGAAGGGTGAATGTTGTGCATGATTAAACTAGTCATATACAACAATAGCTCAAAGAAACAAAGCATAATTTTAGAATGTGATTTTCTTCTCCACACCCTCCAATTCCCTCCAGTAAAGACAGAAAGAACATGAGGAAAGGAAGAGAAAAGCAGGTAGAAACAGAACCAAGAATATGTACTTCACTACTGAAAGCAGAGCTGTTCAAGGTGAAAACGGATCCCAAAGTCATTCAGTGATAGAGCCAGTAATCAAAAATGGACTTCTATGAAGTTTACAGACAACTTGGAGCTGGTGCACCAGTTCAACCTAACAGCCATTAAGCAGAGACTTGTATGTGGGTCTGAAATATTCTTCTCAAGGCCTTTTTGTTTTAGTTGCCTTGTGTGTGTGTAAGCAGGTTTCTCTATGCTTCCTTTACAGTAAGAGGAGTAAAAAAGCACTTCCAGAAGGAAATTCATATTAATGACCTTAGACACTCCTTGAAAGTGCCTCTTTACCTCTGTCAGCTATAGAAGGAGCATTTGAGGGCTACCTCAGACTGGAACAACTAATATCTCACAGTTTGAATGACATGAGATTAATCCCTTGGGTGCTGATATCAAGTGAAATCTGTTATATAAATGACTAAACAGATAATGTCTGGTCATGTAATGACCTCAGTACACACTCATTCTTATGTTGATAAAGATTGGATCAGATTGGACACACAAGGAATAGGGCCAAGAAAGAATCTCGGTACCAATCTCAAATTTCTGGATTATTTAGTCGTAGGGATTTAAATTCCAGAGCTTCCAACTGTTGGTTTATATACCAGCTAGTGAGTGTTAAAGCCATTTTCTCTGCTCAGAGCACCTTGTAAGATCATATCTAAAAGCTAAAACTATATATGAATTCCATTGGCATCAGTTCCATTCAAATGTTGCGTCTTAGTGCTCATGTGAACAAAGTTCACAAAATTCCTAAATTAAGATTCATTTAGATTAGGTTTTAAAAATTCTATTTTACTTTTGTGAATAGAGAGAATTTAAGTTTTCTTGATTTTTCTTCTATAATTTAAGTATTGCTCATTTTCATTTCATTTGTTTCCAGAAATAGAATTGGTTGTTTAATTATGCTTAGGAAATTTTATGTAGAGTAGTACTAATTTTAATGACTTGTTTCTTCTGCAATAGCAGAAAAAAATATTCTTCTGATTTTCTGCAGCAATATGGACCCTCTTTATTCAATATGTTTTCCCTTGTTCACTGAATATAAGAAGTTCTGATGCTTTCTTTTGCTCCAAGTCTGGAAGTGGGAACCCAGCCTTGAAGTTCTTGACTGATTTCACCAAAGAGATTCAAGCAGTCAGACAGTTCTGAACATCTTAAAGATGAAATGAACCAAGTCTGAGCTCTGCCAGTATTCTCTTTATGGAGGAGCTGCCCTCTATTTATTGCGTGGGTTGTTTATATTAATACCTTAGTTGGTTTTAGGAGTTAATCTGAGAAACAATTCTCCCCGTTGTTCTTATTTTTTTTTCTATACTTGTGTTGTCATTGTAGAGAGGTACTGGAGTGCATGAGCTGGATGCCTTTCTGATGAAACTAAATCAAAGGACACACGCCAGGAGCACATGCAGAATCCTACAGCCATTAATGGGCATTCAGACTAGAGCTAATCCTAAGTACTCCGTTCTACCCCTGCCCTCTCCCTGCCCTGAAACTTGTACAGAATGCACATTGGACCCTCAGCACTCTATCTCTATGGGGTTTCACTACAGGTCTTCTCTGTGTACTGTACAGCCTGCTTAGGCAGACATAGCTTCAATCTCTTGCTGTTTTCTCCCTTGTTTATCTTTTAATGGTACAAATGAATTTTGAAAGATGTTTTTCTTGAACAAAATTATTTAGCTTGGTTTTGCTAATGCTACATTCTGGGTTTTATGTTCCATCCTCTCCACACACTATTTTTTTTCATTCTCTTATTAACTTAGTCATAATTAAATTCAAAGAAAATAACTTGATTCTCTATGACTATAATGGTAAGTCTTTCAATGAAAATATTCTCTATCTTCTTTTCCATTTAATATGTGGCTAGTTTTGAACAACATCCCACTTTGCACTGCCTTTAGATAGTTACACATGAATAAATTAAGTTAAAAAAGCACTGATAGCATGACTTGAACTCCTCAAAGCCCAAACCAGTTCAAGAATCTCAATCTGTGTTCCATCTTATTTTTCCATAGGAATCACAGCATATGACCTATCTTGACATATATTACTATTGTTATTCTAATCCTGAGGTATGGCTAAAATCTTATGAGAAACAACATCGGGTTTTTTTTAGATTTTCTGTTTGACGAAAGTAAAATCCTTTCTGCTTTGTACTTACTAATTATTTACCTTATTACTGCACAAAATTAGAGTTGATTTTTATTATCAATATACCAATCTATTATTTGATTGTCATCAGCACGCAAAGAACTAAATGTTTCACTCATAGAAAAGCTTATTTTGTATTCAGAGAATAGATGTACTGTTCTAAAAAGCCCACAAAGAAGTTTTTGAAGCACTGAACTGACTTTCATATCTGATGTGTACAGAGAGTCTTAATTTTCAGTCAATCAAACATATAATAGTCTGATTCTGATTCTATCTCTAGAGGAGATTTGTTGGTTCAAAAATGTCCTATCCAACTGACTTGCTGCTTTTCCCTGAGAAATGTGGAGCTCTAGTTGTATTTTAAGGACTCTCCATATTATTTTTCACTCAGATTAAGCTCAAGGAGAAAAATCTGGGAACAGTTAGAAGACTGGCTTTTAAGGGAATGAAAGCAAATTATGTGGGAAGACCTGTAGTATAAGGAAGGGAATAGAGATATGGAGAATGACATACAGACTCAATTATAAACTTTGAGTGGTAAATGGGACAACAAGGTTATAGTCTAGTATGTCTCTGTTGGATAGGGGGAGTGAAAATTTTTGTGTCATTTTGGAAACCGGGTAGTGTCACCTGAGTATTGACAACTTGTGCATTCTGGGACTGGCAGATATAGCCAGGTTCTGGGTTGAATGTTATGAGCACAGCACTCTAGTTTAGTCAATATGCATATTTGTATTAATTAACTCTCCAGGGGATTAAGGATTAACCATATCAGTGTTAGAAACTGTGGAGATCCTTAATAATAGTATTTTAGTTATTTCATTTTAAAACAAAGAAAATATTTTGTTTACAGCTGAACAGGAGTGCATATTAATTAGCAAGTGACCTCTATAATTGAAATATTCCTAGAACTAATATGGAAATATAATAGTCTCGACAGTACCAGCAGGAAAGATAACTCTATTAATTGGGTTTGAAATAAAAAAATCTAAATGCATTCCTTTATTAACCATGATTATTTCTTCTCAGAATATATGACATTCTGAAGATAAAGAAATAAACTAAAAGACCTCTTACAGCACTTTAAGCAAGACAATACAATAAAAACTTTCATCATCAGAATCTATACACAGAAGTCCCAAGGGCAGAATACATTGGGAATTACTGACCTTTGAAAAATTTGATACAGCAAATGTTTTCCATGCAATAGTGCACCCAGGAGACACAGAGTAAACATGTTGAAATATGAACAATTATTTCAAATTTACTACTACAAAAGAAAGGAAAAAACTTTAGGCCAAATACTCCCTTGAGAGAAGAACTTTGAGTTCTATTCATTCAGTATAATTGAGTTCAGTTCTGAAGGTTTCTAATAGTCTTTGGAATTCCATTGGAATTCCAACTATATGACTATCTTCACTAAATGTGATTGTGGCCTGTTTTATCTCCAACACTTTTTAAGGCAAGCAGAAGACCAGGAAGATTCTTATGTTTTCCTTTCAGGTAATTCCCCCACATGATTTCTCTGTAAGTAAACCTGTTGTTTGGAGCTAGATGTCTCACAATTATTATTATTAGTTCTCTTTCCTAATGTATATCAATGTCAGCTAAAACTCAGCCAGCTGATGTTGGCAGAATTGGAAATGCATTTTAGAGAACTTTATTCCTTTGCTTAGTATTTATGACTCACACTTTCAAGTTGCTTGAAGGTATCATGTTATATGAAGATCCTGGGCTTGTTTGCCTGCTTAGTTAGCTATAGCAGACAGAAAAACAACAAAAAATAATGACTTTTTGTAACTGATCAGAAGCAGTCTTAGAGATTCATATATTTACAGCCTCAGTGTTCAGTCACATATTCTTTCTTCTGGGTCCATCATTCTATAATTTCCTATGCTGTCAGAATTACAAAGAGCAGTCAGCTTCACCCCCTTACTGCAACTATGTCCTACACAAGCCCTATCATGAATTTGATGCATCAGATTATTTACCATCAGATAAAGAGATCAGAGTAGAGTTGATGTATATGCTAAGTTGTTTAGAGTGATGCAAAACTCCATTTGTGGGGAAAACCAAAACAAACCCAAACTTCTGCTCAATTTTTCTTAGGATCAAATAAATCATACTTTTAGTGGAAGTAGTGGACATTGAATGAATTCCCCTGTCTCTGATGGATGTTTTTACCCCCTACATTTTATGCTTTATATTTTCTATATTTTTTTGAGATGTAAAGACCAAAAGAATTTTTTAAATGATAGCCTCATTTTATTCTGTACAATAAATGATTTTCCAATATTTTTGTTTACAGTATTTATCTGTTATTTCTAACTTTCATTGTTAGGGTTTGCTAAATTCCCAGGTTTTTCAAGAAGCTGTGATAGAATCACAAACTGACCTGAACAAAAGAAATAGCTTCATCTTTATAAGGAAGATGTAGTGCTCTAAAGCAACATTATTGAGAGAGAATTGAGTATACATTATCTTAATATTAACAGAATAACTTCTACACTAGAACCTTCATAGCCATGATGCATTACCCTAAACAGAATAATTGCACCATTTCTGTATTTAACTGCAAACTGGACTCTCTGCAAAGCCTCATTCTATAAAAACAGCTCTCTTTTAATGAAGAAAATTTACATGCTTGATATGCGTGAAACACAATTAGCTTCCCTGAAGTTATTAAACCAGATAATTGCATTAAATCACTTCATCAAATTGGGAAGTAGATTATTTCTACACTAACACTTCTTCCTGGGCCAGTGTAGGAGCCACTAATATGGCACTGCATCCTTTATGTACCCGAAAGTAAACAGCAAGTGTCCAAGGTAAAAGCATAACAAAAGAAAAAGACAAAATTTAGCTTGTGCAGCTGAGTCCATCCTTAAAGGAAAGAGAGAGAATGACACTAAAAACATATGAAGTTAGGCTCTCTGTTCTTTAGAACTCTTTGTAGAAATTACTCATCATGTAGCTGAAATTTAGCATAAACCCCTGTTAATAAGCAGAAATTACCTAATATAAAGGCAGATACTGTTTGTTTTCTGCTTGTCCTAAGCTTGATTAGACTTACTTTCATGGTGTGGAGCACTTTCTTAATTCTAATGCTAGAATTAGCCTTATCAAAGAAAATCAAAGCACTGGATTTGTTCTGCTTAAAACACTGTGCATGAAAGTTTCGAGTGTTAGAGCAGTTTCTTTAATTTTTCTCTGATCACCTAAAGACATTGAATCTATTTTCTCACATTGTTTTCTTTTCTAAGGAGATTAAAATATAGTATATAAATTAAAACATTCATTTCTACTGCAGCTGGTGATCTGTTTTTCTACTATGGATGAAACATTTCTGCATATGTAGCTGAACTGCTTGTGCTGGTATTTGGTCATGAGCATTTGCCTGTATGCACACCTACAGATACAGAACTGAAAGAAAAAAAAAAGAAAAAAGAATAAACAGGCTTACAGATACTCTTTCATGTGAGAAGGCATTTAACAGATTGGGATTTTCCAGCTTTGAAAAGAAATTACGTAAAGTGGAATACAAAAGGGATCTATGATAAAATGGATTCAGTATAGCAAGTCATATTGAATTTGCATGATGAGGTTTTGTTACTGGAGTGTCTGAAGAGGTGAGAGGTTTCCAGAAGCTTCATTTATGTCCAACGGAGACAATGCTAACCATCTCTAAGAGGGATCCACCACTGGCCAAGGTTGAGCACATCAGCGGTGGTAGTAACACCTCTGGGATAGTACAATTTAGGAAAAGGGAAAAAAAACCCTGCAGAGCTGCAACTGGACACAAGAGTAAGAATGTGAGAGAAACAGCTCTGCAGACACCAAAGTCGGTGCAGAAGGAGGGGGCGGAAGTGTTCCAGGTGCCAGAGCTGAGATTCGCCTGCAGTCCATGGTGAATACAACATGTGGTGCTGCATTCCCCCACCCTGTAGGCCTTACTATGATCTTATTGTCATGGTGAGACAATCTGTCCCCCTGCAGCCCTTGGAGGTCCACAGTGGAGCAGAGTCAGAAAGCTAGAAGTCAATGGAGGGCCACATGCTGGAGCAGGTGGATGCCTGAAGGAGACTGTTACCCCATGGGAAGCCCATGCTGGACCAGGACCTGTGGACCCATGGAGACCAATGCTGCAGCAGGTTTCCTGACAGGACTTATGACCCTGTGGGAGACCAATGCTGGAGCAGCCTGTTCCTGAAGGACTGCACCCCATGGGAGGGACTCACAGTGAAGCAGTTCATGAAGAATTGAAGCCTGTTGGAAGAACACACATTGGAGAAGTTGGTGGACTGTCACCCATGGGACAGATTACACACTGGTATAGGGAAAGGGCGTGAGGAGGAAGGAGTAGCAGAGAGAATTTGTGATGAACTGATCATAATCCACATTCCCTGCAATGATAAAGTGGAGGGAGTGGAGAATTCAGGAGTAAAATTGAGCCCAGGAAGGAGGAAGGGATGAGGTCTTTAATATTTTGGGTTTATTTCCTATTTTCTAATCTGATTTGATTGGTAATATATTAAATTAATTTCGCCAAGTCAAATCCATTTTGCCCGTGATGGTAACTGGTGCGTGATCTCTCCCTGTCCTTATCTGAAGCCTTTTGTTGTATCCTTTGTCATCTGTCCAGCTGCACAAAGGGTAAGATAGATCGGCTTTGGTGGACACCAGGCATCCAGGAAGGGCCAATCCACCACACAGCTGATTTACCCACAGAGGGGTAAAGCAACCAATGTTAAGCATAAAAAACAATGTTGAACACAATGAAATTGTAACAGACCATTGGAACAAATTAGACATACAGTACATACACACTGCAGAATGCATGACAACAGGACACTGCAGCATGAGTTCAAGAAGGAGCTGCACAGCTTCATGAAATACAAAATGTGTGGATGCAATCTCTTGCTTCAGAAGTCATAGTTCAGGTTCCAAAGAGATGAGAACATATACCTAGGAAATAACCTCTTGCCCTCTCTCCTTAAGCATTGACTGCTAACACCGTCAGAAATAACGTACTGGCACAGGTAGACCTTTGTTATAACAAAAAAATCCACCTCAAAATAGAAAAAAGGTATGAACAATTTAGGGAAGACATATTCACTATATCTAGTCTAATAAATTAAACAGTCTCTGGGACCCCTTTCAGAGGTTTTGTGCCAACCAGCACAAAGCAGCATAGGTTCTGCTACATTAATCTCCTACACTTAAAAGAAAATGGCCAAATCTCAACAGTTTATTCAGAAATATTCATGGTTAGTGCTAAATCCAAACAATGTCCAGGAATTTTGTCACAGAGTACCAGCTGGCCCAGGCCAAAGACATGTCTTTTACTGTTCAAACAATTTAATGGTAGGAATAATTGCATGCTATTATCTAGGAATACAGTAATATTCTACTGTAGATATAAACCTCTTATACTTACATACACCACTAAAAAGACAGAAGTGATTAATATAGCAGGAAGGTGAATCTCATTCTTCATTAATGTACAACAGATGATTTCTATTTTGTGGTATAATCCTACTACACAGAACTACTGACAGAAGTAAAAAATTTCTGAATATTTTATACCTTTTCTAAATATTCCGTTCTCATGCTTTCTCATGTTTAGGATCAAGTTCTGTTAATACCAGTAAAGCAACAGAAAGGAAAGCAAGACCTTTATCAGTAGTACTTTGAATTTGCCGGTATTTTCTCCAGAAGTTAGCTGTGACAATGAATCAGAAAAGTATAAGTGCTAAAATTGTATCGGTAAAGCATATTACATTTTATTCTATGGTAAACAAAGTATTCACGCTATTCCAAATACTGTGCTTCAAAACCAAATCTTGGGACAGTAACGTTATCCCAGATAAACCCTGGACATGGCAAATCATAGCATGAGCATCACCCTCAGGGCACCTCATATTTATCATGCCCACTGAAATATGGAATAATAAAATAAAACCTAACCCAATTACGTGATAATAAAATAAAGTTTCAGTTTAAAAAAATGCTTTGGCCTTCTCTTTGTATCCTTATCAATCTGCTAATCTAAGAATGGCTAGTTCTACACAGACCAAATAACTCTAATTGCACAATTACAGCATTAAGACTATTCCATTTAGGCAGCAAATTGATTGGCTAAACATACCTAAGTACTTTATTATAATATAGAATTTCATAAGAAACTAAAAGCAATGTTGATATTCAGAACTGTTGAGAAGAAAATGCAGGGCCAGGGTTTTAGTTAATGTGGATTGGTGAGGTTCCACTAACTTAAATGGGCTTTGCTGATTTATGCTGGATGAAACACAGAGCTGTAGTTACCCATATATTTTGCATACTCTTTCTTCTTCTTTGGTATAATCACACTTCAGCTGATCATGATGCTTGTTTTACTGTGTCTGAGATGGGCTAAATTCTAGAGGCATGCTGCTTACAGGAAAGGCTGTCAGTTTGCACAATCCTATTAAAATTGCAACTAAACTGCTCCTGTAAACAAGCTCTTAAAGATTTGGTTACTTTGTAATGAAGCAAACTAGAATCAAATAAAATGCAGATGTCAAATGTGTTATATTTAAATATTCAAACTCTGCAGGTTAAACTTCATCTTTGAAGTACAGGGATGGTACTTTAATAGTATGCATCTTTCAAGAATCAATAAAAGTTGCAGAACAATATTAGGCAATATGTTTTGCAGTCAGACCATTAATACGCTTATTCTGTGCTTTTAGGAGAAGAAGTAGAACCATATTAGTTCATGTTTCTTTTGTGTCTTGGGCTGTAAATTAAACATCTGTTCATTAGGGCTGATATTTTTTTTGCTACAAAAGCTATAAGTGTAAAGGTTAATGTTTAAGAAGAGAAAATATGATTTATTTTGTTCTTTGTAGTGTAGTGAAATAAAATGCAGGAAGACTCTAATGTGAAGTCTCTTTTCTGACATCATCACAATATTAGTTGATATTGTGGCAGTTATTGCTCCAGGATTTTGATATTCTTCATAAATAATAATATAATAGGAAATTCAGTTACCTAAAAACAGTTGGGTAGTTTTAGATGTCTTAAAGTACTGTGGCTCACCTCTAGCTGTCCCTCTTGAAAGGCATCTCTCTTCTGCAGGATTGTCTCAAAAGACAGTAAAGGTTTCTGGATAAGGCACTGAATCATATCTTAGATGTTTACATTCAGCTGAGCTGAATTACGCTGCTGGTTATCAGCTAGGTTTTCTTCAGGGCTAGGCCACCAGAATTGTGGTCAGTTGCTAAAACTTAGCTATCTGGTACCATTCTAGTGATCTTGTGCATCAACATATATATTTTTTGAGCAATTATAGAGGACTAGCAGTTATACCACAATAAGTGCAGCAGATCCACACCTTCTGGAACAAGAACCAGAAGCCAGGTGGCTTACATAAGGATGTTTCAGATGTCACTGGATGCCTTTGTTTAAACATCTAAATCCTAGATGCCTATCTCTAGATATGCACTGTCTGACTGAAACCTATTCTGTATTACATTGAATACAGATTTTTACAACAAAAGTGCAACAGGATAAAAAAAAGGAAAGAAAAAAATAAAGGTAAAGGTCTTTATGGTTGGTAAAGTAACAGTTGCAACTACTTATGCATTTGTTAACAGACTTTGATAAAAGCCAAGGAATTGACTTTCAAAGCCAAACATTGACCAAACCCTGAAATGAAGGTCTCATTTTTAAAAAAGTATGCACAAAATTTCTTATCTGAACTAAGATTTTTTTCCTAATTCCTGCTTTTGTGCTTAAATCATGAACTGTTGTAGCTTAAGTTTACAGAATGATTGTACAGGACTATTCAGAGTAAGTTATAAATTGAGAAATTCTTTACATATTCATAACTTTAATCATATTTATATAACAGTAACTGCATCAAAAGTTATATATATATATAACTTATATGTATATATATATATATATATATACTTAGTATATAATATGAGCCTTATCTTGGTTGGTTACACTTCTTAAGTTTTTAAGGTAGATTTTGTTTTAAGCCTCTGAAGACTGATCAAGTTCACCTTAATGCAAACACTCTGAATGAGATTCAGCTACTTATAAGGAACACATATACTTAATATTTAAAATACATTATCATTAATATAAATTTTGGGACTAGTCTTTGATAAAAGAAAATCAGACAAAAGATTTCAGGAAAAAGGTTGTGATTTTGAGTGCATTTCACTAGTTTCTAGAGATGTCTTTTGAGATGTATCCTTCTTCTAGCCCAATCACAGGTATGCAGAGAAACCACTTTCCCCTGACTTGTGTCAGTTTATAACATAATGCTTCCAGTTTCTTTATCACTGATGTGATAAAGAATTGCAAAGAGGTTACAATTTATTTATCCTCTTTTATAATTTACTTTGTATGAGGATATTTTCTCTTTGCATGGCACAAGCCACCAAAAATATAGGCACGTCATGGTAGATGTTGTGCAGTCCAAGACCCACCTAGGTTTTCATAAAAGCTTGAATAAGAGGTTCAGCTGAACACCAATAGCCGAGAACTGAGGAGCCTAATTCTGTCCCTTCAATGACTCTTCAACAGCTTCATGGAGAGCAATGCATTCAAAGGTTTTGCAGGATAAGGTTGATGACTAAAAAGACATATCCAATGAATAATTAGCAATGGGAATAAGCACTAATATTCAACTTCTATTTCTACTTCTTAACTTCTTTTGCTTCTACTTTGGTCTTAACACACTGAAAATTCAGATAATTTTAATTTAATGATTTAATATGGCATATCACAAGGAGAGAGACAACTACTAATTTGAGATTTCTGTTTTGTTGAATTGCAGTGTAATTTTTTTAAAATAATGTATTTACATAAAATATTCAATATATCATTCCATCTGTGATATTATTCTCAGTATATTATATTCTCATTCATGTGTTATTTAAAACTTATTGGTGTTTGGAAACCATATTCAAGTAAACATTAAAAAAACAACCTCATCTTGTGAAGGAAAAATACCAAGCATTGAGTTATCTTCTCTGGTTAATTATTTTTCCTGACCTATTTTATCTTTTTAATGAATGATTATATTTAATTCACAAGCTTCAATATATTGAAGTTTATTAAAAATGCCTTTTCCTTAATTCAATGTTTACATTAATTTTTCTTACTTTAAATAAAGGAGGGGTGAGAAGGGCAAATTACTGAATTAAATTTTTTGATTCTTGATGGAGAAGTCTGAAGTTTAGTCTTGTTTTCTATCCAACTTTCCCCACAGGTCTTACATGAAGCAAACATACACTACACTGTTTGAAATCACAGACTTTTAGTCAAAATGAGGAGTCTGGCATGTTTCAGGTATCTTTTCAGGACTTATCCCTGTAGCCTTATATCACACAAAATGCAGTGAACCTTCTAGCCTCACAGATATCACAGCTGAGACCCTAATTTAGTTCTATATGGGACAGGATTTCATCCAAAGGCTGAGATATTGAAAATTTATGGATAGCAATGTTTCTCTCTGTTTTTTTCTTTCTTTTTTATTTTTCTAGAAGCCTCTTGTGTCTGTTTTTGTTCCCTGCTCCCACCCTTACTCTGTACAGATACCTACTGTAAAAGCGTACAGATCTGAAATTATTCATTTAATGTTCTCTTAAAAGAATGAAAACATTATGAAATAAAGAGGTCTCTTCCTTCTCCTTTTTTGCTTCCTAAAGAATTTCCTTACAAATTAAACAATGTATGGACTGCTGAGAAGGCAGTATAGTAACTGAATTTTAGTGAATAACATCAGGAAATATTCTTTAAAAATGATTTTGCACTCAAATGACATTTCCTCAATAGAGAGAGAAACAATTTTGAAATTTAATACGAACCATCTTTGATGGTTCTCTTTGATCCATTAAGTCATCCATGTTTCTATTACCTGAAAGCTATACCATTGTTTTTTCTTACACTGGGAAAGAGTTCAGTAATGGAGAACCCAGCTTCTTCACATTCTATGGAATAAAAGGGCAGCAAATAAGGGAAATTTGTAGTTTCTTAAAAATTAGCCATCCTCAGGAGGTCGGTAGTTCCCTTTCCATTGGCTGCAAAGAATATCTAGTAGAGAAATTTCTGCTAGAAGCTTGAGTTTATAAATTAAACCCATCCTTCAATATTGCAATATTGAGTTCAATGCCTCTGGAGTTTCTTTTTTATTTCTATATAAATATGATTATATTAGACAGAAATTTATCTCTAAATCTCTAAAACCAAGTAAAATTAATTCTTTATAAATACAGTCATTATTAGAACATGGGTTTTACCTGTTAAGTTTCCAATTACATAGGACAGCCTTCCTTGCATCATTGCCTAATTATGTTATTTAAAGAACTGTAGTTAAAAGTGTGGTCAAAATACAAAAGAATTGTACTATCTAAAGCACTTTCAAAGTGAATCCCTCAGCTTTGAAATGGGTAGCCTATTTGATTTGGAATGGTATAGGTCTGTTGACATTCAAAACATACTGACTTCACAGTCAATCTGTTGGTTATGGTACTTAGCAGAGACATGACTGTTAGGGACATTTATGTTTATAAATATCTGTTGGTCTATTCCACAGCAGTTGTACTATTTTTTTTTTTGATTTTTGCTATCCCGTTTTTGACTTCTATTGCAGAATCTCTCAGGGTGTCCAAGACTATTAATGGGTGCCTTTGTATGTAAACTAATTTAATGAAAACAAACTAAATGAAAAAACAACTCAAACAGAACCCAAACAAACAAAAAAACAAACACACCCTCAAAATATTAATTCTGAACTTCAGTGCTCTGATTTTCATCAAAGCCAAGTTTCATCTGTGGAATGAATAAGTACATAGTTGGAGGTACATCTGGCTAGGGAAGTTTGTCAGTTTAGTTCCTCCTTATTACAGTCTTCAACAGGGATCCAGAATGCAGTGCTGGAATAGTTTCAAGCAATACATTATTCAATTGATAAAGCTCTTTTATGTTTTATCATGTATTTTATAAGGATTACTTTCCTTTCCTAGTACAGCTAGCACATAGGCATACATTTAACTATAAACATAAAAGTCCCTTTAAATCCATTGAAAACACTAAGATATTTTCTTTCTGCGGATGGTTTCAATCCATGTTCATATTTACATCTGCATCTCACAGGGGTTGTGTGGAGAAAATTTCTGGACCAAGAAAGATAAGAAAATATTTTTACTCTGACAAACCCACCAAAATCTACTTAATGCTTCCCTTTCCAGAAAAAAATCCTGGCAGATTACTATCTGTTTACTTCCAAATTAGTTCATGAAGCCATACAAAGGTATTTTCCTATTTCTTTTCTAGGTGGTCTTCACCTTTCTGCTAATAATCAATTTAATTTAAACTCTAGAACTTAGATTTGTTTTTATGCTTATTCTCATCTTCCATAATGGGTGGCACTTCTATGTAGTTTCTTACTTGCCAGGTCTGATGAAATAAAAGACATTTGTTACAATGAATTATTTCTCCTATTTTATATCATGTTTCTAGTAGTACACAACAGGAAGGAAATATTGCATAGTTAAGTAAATATCGTGTAATAAAAATGTCATTCTTGTATGGTCTCTTGATTGAATTTCAAACTCCTGTTTTGACAAATTGGCACCATTATATTTCTAATTTCCCAACATAAATTTCAGGATACAACAAAGATCAGATTGTCTCAGCCATTAAGATTTACCGGAGTCCTGAAATTCCATCTTCTTCTATGCCTGAACAGAACAAAAAGGCAAAAAAAATGATACTCTGAAGAAAAAATTTGAAAAATTTCCTCTATCACCAACCAAATTCAGAAAAGCTGCAGTTCTCTTCTGTGCACCAGGAACATGGAGATCTAATTTAAATTCTTAAAAAATATTTTTGCTGGGACTTTCATGTAAAATCTGCATTAACCCATTGCAACTTCCTGAAACAGAAATGTATTGAAGAGGGTTAGGGTTAGGGTTAGGAATCCTTAGATTCCTTAGGGAAATCTAAGGAATAACCTTGCTCAGTCTTATGCTGATGTTATGTCAAAAATGCTATAGTTTTAATATTGTTAATGACAAAGTTATTACTAATGGAGTACATCCAGGATACAGTTTGCTTACCCTTGATGTAGACTACTACAACTAGGGAAGATAATTCTTATCCTTGAGGTTTTAAAAATGTCTAAATTCTGTTCCTTAGAAGAGCAACAAAGAGAAATGTACTGTAGGAACTAGCAGAGAGTCAATTCGGACACATCAGTCATAGACAAATTAGTTTCAAGAAAGCATGCAGAAAGTTATTTCTAAATCCCTGTGAAAAATCTATCTTTCACAAGCTGAAAAATATTGCCTTCTTTTTGTTTTATTTTATCTTTATTTAGAGAGCAAAAACAAAGAAAAAACCAAAACTCCCCACAACTTTAAAATAACAGACTTGTAACCCAAACAAAAGGAGAGGCAAAGAACTGAAATGACTTTGACTTATCAAGCTGACAGGGATAGACCAAGACAGATTACTGAAGCTGTAATCAGTGTAGTTTATTCCACCCCCCACCCCCCGCCAACGAAAAAAAAAAAAGATATGAACTCATCAGAAGTTACATAGATCTACATTAAGTTCATATCAGAAGGAGAACACATTCAACAATTCTGAGCTTCTGTCATATGTATTTTAGTGATTTCTTTTTCCCCAAATATAGTCCATTTAGTGGAGAGCATAGGCATACCCAAATCCTGTTTCTGGGAAAAGATTGTTTAGTTTAGTCAGGTATGTGGAGTAAATGACAACAAATTAAGAGGATTTAAGCAGAAATATAGGTCATATTACCTAAGAAAATTATAACCTCTGTCACAGTCTCTAGCCCTTCAAGAGTGGAAGAAAAGAGACTAAGGTGAACTGTCACAATTACAGGACAAGATGTCTCAAACCTTTCTTTATTAAGTAATTGATTCCCAATAGCTCAGTCATATTGAATTAATGTGCTGGACTAGTGAAAGCAAATACCTTTCATGGGCAATTCAAAGCCTCAGTACTGAGCCATATCTTGAATCTTCTGCAAGATGAACGTGAAAGTATAAAAGTAGTGGTGATGCAGCCACTGTAGATAACAAATTTACCATTGTTTAAGGAATATCACAGATGTTTGGTGCATTATTATATATGGACACTACCAGTGAAAAATTAAGCAATCTAAGAGGCAATTCTGAGAAGATAAACAGGATTTAAGGTTATCTTCTGAAGTCTATTAAGTATTTTTCTCCTTTGGGATTGCAACTAAAATGAATAGGTAACTGATAATCTTTATTTTTCCATTGTTTTACATATGCAGATTATAGCCCTGAAAACACACAGAAGAACTTCAGGGGGAAGGATAAATAAATAAAGAAATTGGAAGGTCCAATCTGGAGTATGCTGTAACCACAACTTTAATATATACTGCAGGAATGAGTATCAGAACTGGGTCATGCAAATCCAGAACTTCAGGGGAGTCAGATATGAGTATCTGTACACAGGCCTTCCACATTCTAGTTAGATACTGGCAATACTATCTCCTGGTGTATGTATGTGTGTGTATGTGTGTCTGTGTTATGGAATCACAGAAGAGTTGAGGTGCCAAGGAACATCTTAAAATCATGCAGCCCAACTATTGTTCTCAATTAGAAGCCTGTGAAAATGTTCTATTGGGTTTTGAAAATCTCCAAGGCTGGAGAGTCTACAAGTTCTCCTCGTAACCAGTCACAGTGTTTGACTATCTTCAAAGTAAAAAGTTATTTCTTGTGTTTTGATGGAAATTCCTGTGTTTTATTTTTTGCCCACTCACTCTTGTCCTGTCAATTGGCATTGCTTAGAAGATTCTGGATCCCTCATTCCCTTCCATCAGTTATTAATATACTCTAAGATTACCCTGAGCTTTCTCTTCTCCAAGATAAGTTCCAATTCTTTCAGCCTCTCCTCATCTGAAAGGTTCTCCAGTTGGAAGATTCTGGTCATAATGTGGCTGCTGAAAACAATCTCTGAATCTAGTCCAAGCTGGGTGAAAAGCTGCTTTAGGAGTTGCTTTGGATTTAGGTATCAAACCATTTACCTCTTTCAGAATTTGATGGATGTGTAGAGGAATAAGGTAACTTCAGAATTCATCAACGCACAAAAATTTTAATGCCTTAAATTTTGGATTTAACTTCCTGAAATACGACATCCTCTTTGTCTCTTTGTAATTGTAGCCCAGAAATAACATCTGTTGTTTGTAAAAGTATTCGGTATCTTTAATCTATCTGCTGAATATACACAGACCTTCAGTATTATACTGTAGAACTAATTCCTCTAAAATACATATGCATAATTTACCACAACATTACATATCTCTAAATATGATTAATATTTTTTTTAAGTCATCAGCTATTTTTTAACAAAGAGAAAAAAATAACTTGAATGAAAAACTACATCTGTAGATATAAGGAAATAAATACTAATGCCAGTCCGTTTCTGATCAGCATGAAACTTCCTGATAATACCATGCAAAATGTAGCATTCATTTCACAAATGCAGATAATGAAGATGTTAGTGGCAGAGCGTGTGTCAAAAGTATGTAAATGAATTGATGTTTAATCTACCTATGCCTAAGAAAAGCAATCACCTCCTGCAGAAGGATTGCTTTTATTTTAGTAATGTTAACTGATGAAATCCCAGCACTCTAACAAGGGTTTATAATTTGATAAAAATTACTGGTGACTGGATCTGCATTTTCTTCAAACTGCTGCCCTGCTTCTTGCTAAGTGCACTGCTGACATGTTTGATATTGAACTTGAACTTAAAAATTACTATCCCAGTAGATGTTTATTAGATTTAGCGGCTGAAGTAAACCTAGACATGGTGCCCGCAGTACAGTCTAAAAACAGACCTTATTTATGTGTGCCGGGAAATGTTGCACATTTCTTCCAGGAAAAAGAGAAAATCAGAAATAACAAGAACAAAAACACCCACAAAGCAAGGTATTATCTATGCTATTAGAGGAGCAGAGAAAATTGACCTGTGTTAGACTAATGTAATGCCATCTTTGAAAACATTACAATGCTATATAATGCAATTTATTTTTATATAATCATTTTAATACACATTATTGGGAAAAAGCTTGACAGAAAAAAAGTTATAAATTCAATACATTCATACGTGAGCTGAAGTAGAAGAATCTCAGTATGGGAATCTAATTTTTCACGTAAAAATATTACACACTTTTCAGTAGGAACTAAATGTATATTGTTCATTTGAAATTGTTTTAAATAATACCTATAAAGTTATCAGAAGAGATAATTTGTGAAGGAAGACACTTCCAGAAATATACAAACTCTAATAACATATGCTTATCCCTAAAGAATCAATATATTTTTTTAAATGGAATATGATAGAATATTCTGACAAATACTGCAAAGCCCATTCTCTTCCTACAAATGACTGTAGCGCTATAACCCAAACAACCAGGTAACTTGTTTGCTAAGACTTCTTTCCAATCAGGCATGTAATTATGTGCCTCTACCTAATAAAGTTGACTAGAGAAATATATACTGTAGTGACCCATGTTCACTGGTGTTGAATGTCTTGTGTCTGCAGGAATCTTTCTGCTGGGATTCTGCATGATTTTTGTCATTCCATCATCTTTTGTTCTACGGTTCTTTGCTGTCACTGATCAATAACACTGAGATAGTATGAGCAGAGCACATCTCAGAAGGATTCAGTGTGGAATTTCAAGTGAAGTTTGACAGTGTTATATATCATTTAGTGTGAACTGTTGTACAAATGTCACAGGATTTGACTGGATGAAGGGGAAAGAATGATAAATACAGAAAAGAAAAAAGAGGTAAAAAGGCATAAAAAGACAACAAAAAGAGTAAGGAAAGGAAGAATGTGTACCTAAAGGAAACAGAAGAAGACCCCGATGAATTGTCATGCATATTCAGAAACGAAGGAGAATGCAGAGTATGGCACAGCAAACACAAGACTCATACTTACAAGAAATCAAACCAGGGAAAATTGTAGTGTGGCTGTAGAAGAAATACTGAAGTTTTACCTGTATGTCAGTGATTTACCCCTAAAATGCTTTGGTGAGACAACATAAGGGGATTCTAAAAATCTTAGCACCAACATTGGTGACTATCACCTCACTGACTTAGTTGGTTTGGTAGGACTATGAGCAAAACTGTCTCAAAAAGTTTCCCAAAGGATTCATGTCTCTAAAACATTTCACTGCACTTGATTATCCTGAAAACTTATGATTAGCTCCTGCTCAGTTAACAAGAGACTATGATTCTATTGGTGTCCCAAGTTCAGTATGAAAACTGCCTGGACACCACAAAATTCTCTGTATGCTCAGAAACATTTTTGTGTGGATAATTGAGATGGTTTTGTTAATTTTCTTCACATTTTCTTCATATTTTATGCCCAGACTTGACTGAGACCCTAAAAGTATACATTTTCCACCTATGTTCACCATCTTGGAACTTATTCCTGGAACTAGTTGTCAAAACACAGCTCTTAGGACAGTATTCTTTCAAGAAGCAGTGACAACAAACTTAATTTCCTGGTGCAATATTCCTACACTCAGAATACTCATGGACCAGAAAGTTTGTATTCAGATTTCTCCTTCCTCTATTTACTTAGAACCTGCATTTCCTACCCTAAAAAAAAATAGGTTAAACACCATGTTTTGTGAAAGGGTTCAGAGTTGTCAGTATAAGGTGGAATACTCAGCAAGCACTGAAAGGTGTTTCAAGAAACACCTGTCCATAGAATTTCACCTTAGTCCATCTAAGCTGTACCTTGCTCAGCCTGCTGACTGCTGGCACTTCTTTTCTTAGATACTTGATTTTGCCCCAACCCAGCATCGTTGTGAAAACTTAACATACAGAGGGTTGCTTCTTGTGCCAGTTATACTCCTGTTATTAATTTTTAAGGGATTAAGATCCTTTCTAAATTTGTATTTACATTGCACATGGAAAAGTAATTCAGATCACAGGAGGTTTTTTTAATTTTGTATACTGAAACTTTAAATTAGTACATTGTGAAATCTCAATAACTGTCTCTCTCTTAATTGTATAATATTGGTCAGTATGGTAAATTGCTGACTTTTATGCTTTCAAAAAAATTAACCTGTGTTTTTCAATATTATTTTATGGAAGAAACATAGTTTTGCACTTTTGAAAAATATATTTTGTCCTCATTATCAGCTTCATTACACTGTATGATGTGCTCTAGAAGGGCTTCATGGTATTTTCTTCTAAAACACTACAGTCTCGATGCATGCGGCTATTTATTTGACAGAGGTTTTATTCTCTATATTTGTTTTTCATTTGTTTGTTTTGTTGAGTGGTGTGTGTGCGGGGTTTTTATTGTAAATTTTATTGGAATTTTATTGTAAATTCCAAAATTTTTATTATGATTGTTCATGACAAAAGAATGAGCATATTTCAAAGTTTTATTTTACTCCTTATTACTTATTTCTATATTTTTTTCATGTGAAATGCATAGAACCCACCATCGGTAGGTTTCAACAAGCTGCCCTAATTAGATTTAAAACACATACTTCAATATTTTATCGACAATAAAGCTTCCACTCCATCACTGTCAATTTGACCAAAAGTATTCAAGAATAAATCAACAATATGGTAATTTTGAAAAGCTCTGAATATTTCAATTTGATGGAAATTTCCCAAGAATGACAGGAGTGCTGTGTACATTTTTGCTAAAAAATCTGGGATTTTTTCACAGATTTTAGGGAGATCAGACTAGGATCCCAACAATTGCTATTTACAGAATCACAGAATGGGTCTGGTTGGAAGGGACTAAAGTGGATCATCTGGTCCAATCTCTCTGTTCATCTTACAGTACATTGCACAGGATTGCATCCAGATGCTTCTTGAATATCACCAGTGACGGAGGCTTCTCAACCTCTCTGGGTGATCTGTTTCAGTGTGTGGTCACTCACACAATAAAGTTCTTCCTCATGTCCCAGTGGAAATTTCTGTGCAATAGGTTCTGCCTGTTGCCTCTTGTCCTGTTGCTTGGCATCACTGAAAAGATTCTGTCTCCATTATCTTGACATCCTCTCTTCAGATACTTAGAGACATTATTAAGATCCCACCTCAGTTTTCTCAAGGCTAAACAGGCCCAGTGTCCTCAGCCTTTCATCATAAAAGAAATGCTCCATTCTCTTAATCAACTTTGTAGCCCTCCACTGCACTCTCTATGGGATCTCCATGTCTTTCCTGTGCTGGGGAGCCCAGAATTTGACACAGCACTCCAGATGTGGCCTCATCAGTTCTAAGTAGAGAGGCAGAATCACCTCCTTTGACATTCTTGCAATGGTCTTCCTAATGCACCCCAGGATACTATTGGACTCCTTGGCCATAAGGGCACACTGTTAGCTTGATTAAATTAGTTAATATATAAATGATAAATAATAAATTAATAATAAATTTGATAAATTACTTTATTAGAGAATAAAGGACATATTAGATTTGTAGCTCAATAAAACAACATTGTTCAAAAATAGAAGAAAATTGAAAATATTATATTTTACTGACTTACTGATATATCTTCCTCCATTTAGGTAAAATTCTTCTTAAAATCTCTGAGTTTAAGGAAAGAGGAAACATACACAAAGAAACCCTAAAAAGTACTCAAAAATAGATTGTGATACAAATGCTTATATTTAGAGAAGATGACTCTAATTCTAAATCTTGCCGCTGGTAATTCAGATAGAAGGGAACTATGTTGTAGCCAGTGCCTCATCTCACAGAGAAATGCTCTTAGTTCCTGATATTATTGAGGCATTCTACTGCTCTTTTCATTGCTTCCCTACACAGACACTAGTGTATATGATGTTGAATTAATGTCAATTTTTGTCACTTCACTGTAAAGGATCTCAGAAAAAAAGAAAGTGAACATTTTGTCTAGTTTATCCATGCACTTAGAAATAATTATATGGGAAAGCCTCTTGAAAATAAAAATACCTTAAATCAACAGACATCAGAGTTGTAGAGATAATAATAGCAAGAGTAAAACCTTTGTATATGCTTTTAAAACTCAAATTTTCACATGACAACTCTGTTACCATAAGCCCAGCCTCAAAAGACCTAGAGAGGGCATGAAGTTTAAAGGGTTTTGAGTTGAACCCTAAGGTTTAAAATCAAGTTACATAATGAGTTTGCACTAAAGGGGTCTGTCAGTCCTTCTCAGGGCACATGGGCAGTACTTCATCAGATCTAGGAGTCTGAGGTGACTAGGACAAAGGCCAAATCCTGTCAGTTTCTGCTGTTCATCTCAGAAGCAGAATCTTTGCCATATTCCTTGATGAAATACCTGGAGTGCTCTGATGTAAACAACAGGATGCTTCTGTGGCAGGTTTGCACTGTGTGTGGGCATCCATGCCCTGTGTGTAATGTAGTCTTTAATATAAACATTGAGTCTTCAACGATATTATATGCTACTCAAATAACAAGCAAAAACCCCACTACCACCACCATTTTTTTTAGTGCTTATGAAATCATAGATTATTTTATACATACTAGCATGAAATCATAGAATCAACTAGGTTGGAAAAGACCTCTGAGATCATCAAGTCCAACCTTTGACCTAACACCACCTGAATGCCACATCCAGTCTCTTCTTAAATACCTCCAGGAATGATGACTCAAAGGGCTCCCTGGGCAGCCCATTCTTAAGCCTTTTTATTCTTTCTGTAAAGAATTTCTTTCTAATGTCCAGCCTAAACCTTCCCTGGCACAGCCTAGGACTGCCACCTTGTTCTACTGCTGGTCGCCTGGGAGAGGAGGCTGAGCCCCACCTGGCTACAACCTCCTCTCAGGTGGTTGTAGAGAGTGATAAATTCTCCCGAGTCTCCTCTTTTCCAGGCTAAACAATCCCAACTCCCTCAACTGCTCCTCATAGGGTTTATGCTCCAGTCCCTTCACCAGACTCATTACCCTTTTCTGGATCTGCTCCAACACCTCAACATCCTTCCTGAACTGAGGGGCCCAGAACTGGACACAGGACTCAAGGTGTGGCCTCACCAGTGTTGAGTACAGGGGAAGGATCACTTCTCTGGTCCTGCTGGCCATACTATTCCTGATGCAGGTCAGGGTACTACTGGCATTTTTGGCCCCCTGGGCACACTGTTGGCTCATGTTCAGGTACCCGCCAAGAACAAGAAAGAAAAACAAATCAAAACAAAAGAAACAGAAAATTCTTTTCATTTCTGCTATGAAATGAAATGCTTTATTGCAAAGTTTGGTGAATATTGTGCCAGGTAATGTGGGTAATGAGACAAGAAAATGGCTTAATCAGTGCCATACAAAACTAATTCTACCACAACTTCTGGGAACAAAATGCTTTGACTTTTTTTTTTTTTTGGTTGGTCAGTTGCTTTTTTTTCTTCTTTTTTTCTTTTTTTTTTGCTAGTAATAATTAGAAATAAAAAAATGAGCAGAAGCAATAAAATTTGTCTTTTTATATAGTTTACTTCATGGTAATAAATGTCAAATGCTGTCATTTTCAGTATTAATCTAGGGAATGAAACTTGATAAAGCAAAAACTTCATGTATTAAAAAAAACATATCCACTTTTTCTAGTTTGAAAAAAAAAGTGGATTTGCTGAAAACTCTATATTTTTCCCTGTATCTAGGAGAAATACAATGAAGTTTGTGATCATTGTTCTGTGATGCACAGTTGAAAGGAAAGTGATCTACAGCTTGCTTGCTTATCTTCAGGACATTGATGAAACTAAATTACGAGTATTTGAAGCAAGAAAAATTTTACTACAATCAACTCGTTTGAACTTTAACAATATATCATCATTTGCAACCAGTACCCCAAAGATTAATTTTAGAGAACATTCCTATGACTTCAGAGTTAATGGGAAATGAAAATGAGTATTTGCTTGAAGTTAATTGCTTGCCTCATATATTGCATAATGCAGTAAAGTACACTACAGACAAATTTTTATTTGGCTTTAAAAGCTGTATAACAAAAGTTTTCAATTACTTTATGTACATCTATCAAAGCAATTTCAGAACTATGAAAAGTATTTCACTTTTTCAGTGTTCAATATGCTGAAACACTGAGGCAGATTTACAAAATTATTATCATCCCACCTATTGAAAGCATTCTATGTTTTCTATATGAAGGTGTTTGTGTACACTCAGAAAATACGTTTTAAAGTTTTTAAGTAAAGTTAAAATCTCTCCATTGCCAAGTTTACCAGGTTTTTAAAAAACTATCCTTTGAATAATCTGGACAGGTATTTTCCTACTAATGGATCTGTTAAGACCAAGTTTCAAATTAATTTCCTATGTACATGAACTGATTTTTTAAAAAATGCTGAGATATAGTAAAACTGATAAGTACCTTCTAAAACAATAAATGAAAATATATGATAGCATAAGTATGATAGTATAAGTTTTCAGTTTCTCAGGTATATCTTTTCCAAATACTATTTTACTGCAGTTTGTTTATTTTAAAATTATATTTTAAAATTAAACTTAATGGAAAAATGTTAAAGAAACTAATGTTAGCAAGAAAAAAATGTATTTTAGATTAAATTAAAATTTATGTGGATAAAAATAAGTATTACTTCATCATGAACTAAGAACATGGTGTGATCACTAAGTAGAAAGGCATTTAGAGAAAACAAGTTAGGTCTCTGTAAAATATAAAGGTAAGAAAGGAAATGAACTTCAGCAGATAGAATAGTATTGCATCAGGTACTAAAAGTAAACACAAAGACCCCTCTTATAGCTTCAATGAAATTCAGTATATCTTAATAGTTATCATTAGAACTTTGCCCTTAAAATTCACTGTGAATTTCCAGAAGAAAGTACATTTTTTTCATAATTCTTGCCATTTTAGAGAGATACCAATGGCTCTGAAGAAATATTCTGGACGTTTTTTTCAGGAATTCACTTGACTTTCTCTTACACACAAGTTCATTCAAAGCTTTAGACTACTCCAAATAAAATGTTAAAATTAATGACAACTGCAACAACTGTGATAAATTGGAGATTTACTAGGGAGATTAAAGGGCTTTTTGACATCCTATTGATAATGTCCAACACAGCAAGCATTCCCACAGCAGGTAATATATCCAGGATCACATAATTTCCATCCTTGGACTTCGTTCTGTATTGGGTAGAGTCCTAAATTGATATAAATGTTGTCCTGTAGGAAGTAATTTTAGATCAAATCTTATGTAGAGAAACCATCTTCTTTATCCAAATTATTATTTTGGGAGCAGGTGGAGAGAGGTTTCTCTAGCATTAAATATATGTGCATATGTTAATAATAAAGTATTTGATGATGTTCAGAAATGATTAAAATTGTTCAGAAATGATTAAAATTATTCAGAATTGCACAAATATGAGGAATGCTGCAACAGAGTAGATATTTCATTGGTTTCAACTGACCTTCATGTTAGGCAAAAACCAACTCTTCTAGCATCAGGGCTGCTTAAAGTGAAACATCTGCACTGAATAAGGGATCTCAGATAATGGTGAGAAGAGGATTTGATATAAAAGTACAAAAACTTAGATAGTTCAGTACTGAAACTGACTATCACTATACATATGCCATACTGAAAGCTGAATCCATGGACCATTTGCAATACATTAAATGATGCTCACTGCAAGCAAGGTCTCCAGCAAAATCTTTGAGGTCTCATTGAGCTCAGGGGCAAAACTTATTTCCAATGGTGCTTTTAATCATAACAGTGAATTAATTTCTGTTGTGTAAATTTGATGACTTATAAGTAATGAGTAAGACCCACACTATCTATAAGGCACTTTGAACTTGAAACCCTGAGACATTTTTTGGACATGCTCAAAAAGATCTTGCAACTATGACGGAACTATGACAGCATAAAATATGAGAATCACATATTTTTCATATATATTCAGTGTATATATAGGTATAAACACTTAATTGTATGTGTTTATGTATACATTTTGTCTCATACGCACATAGAAACCCATCCATGCTCTTGTTCACCTTTGCCTCCTTTGTCTTTGGATGGTTAAGTATTTTTATTGCATATGTCTTTATGCTTGCAACTTGCTTCTTCTCCCTTTATTTCTGTCCTGTCATTTTCAAATGTAAGTTCAACGTCTTTTTGCAAAAGTGCACTGTGTCTTGCAATTGCTTATGAATGTTAAACTGATTGTTTAACTGACATCCATTTTTCTTTACTATTATCATAATGGCTTCTGAAGATTTATCAGACCTTTAAGAACTTGTGTTATCTATTCCCCATATTATTGAAGGAAAATATCAGTTTTTCTTTCTTTTTTCTTTTTTTTTTTTCCTGAGAAAACACCACAATGAGGAAGTGATGCTGAGATTCTTTGATAAGTCAAATGTACTGTATGAGGTATCCTACTTATATAATATGGATCATGGATATGAGGAGGTAAAATATTCTGAGACTATTGTTAAAGTGGGGTTAAGCTCTATTAAAAAAAGAAAGTGTATGAAGCTTTTATTTTTTTAAAAAAAATGTAATATACATCTACAGGTTTTATATGTTTTTAACATATTCAGAAACTAGACTTAATCCCATAATCCATTTATATTTCAGGTGGTACAAGTGGTATTAACCAGAACAGACTATGACCTCTGACTGGTTAATCCTAATTAAAGCTGAGAAAGAGATTTCTTTGCAAAGTTTTCTGATGAATTCAGTACTGGGCTGAACTATAACTCTTCTGGGCTGTGCTATTCCCAGTATGTGAACAAAGAAGGCTATGGGGTCAGCAATGTGTTGGATCAATTTGGAAAGTTTCAGTAGTACCTCTGCAATGAACTGAGCTGAACTGGGAACAACATGGCAGGGTTAAATAAGGTTTCCAGGGGAAAAGAGTTAGAAGAAGATGATATCATTAACCTCTACTTGATAGGGTATTAAAATTCCTGTCCTAGCCCCTACCCTCCACTACTCATAAGAGTATGTTAAACCAACACTCCAGATGTTTTAAACCTCCTGCATGAAAAGGATAAATCAAAAAGACCTCAGAAGTAGAAAAAGGTTATATTGAGTTTGCATTTCTAGCTTGCATTGATCTTGAGATGGACAGAAACCCAAAGGGCAGTTTAAATGTGATGTGTGGTTTATGTCTTCTTTACTGATTTAGAGCAGGACAGAGAAGCTGAAAGGAATACTGCAAATCAACCCAACGACCATGACGTCCCTCCAACATTTACCTTTACCCTCTCCATGTGATGGGTAGGTGGCAGTTGGTGGAGCCACGTAATAGTAGATTTATCTGCCAAGTCATGTCTTTCTTCTAACTGTTCTCCAGATGCCATCAACTTACCAAGATAAATTCCTACAACATTCAAGTGAGGCTCTAACACTAGGGGATATCAGTGCCAAAAGTGCTCTCAGCCCCATCTCAAACCCACTGGCAAAACTACTCGGCAATCAACAAACTAACCAAAGAGAAATAAACTTACAATAAATGAATAAAGAGAAAACAACAGCTCCCCACAAATAAACAAAAAAAAAATCAAAGAATAAGGCTCTGGACTTTAGTGTCCTTTGAAAGAGATGTTTCCAGGGTTTAAACTATCATTTGTAGGTCATCCTTAGACAAATCAGCAAAATGAGATGTTTAAATATTTTCCTCTATTGGCCAACAGATGTCACAATTAGAAGTATGTGAATTCTGTTTAGCACCAGTTATTTTTGGCTGAGAAATGTTTCATGATCCTAGCTATGAATACTACGCAATTATCCAAATATCTAAAGATTTAGATTTTTTCTCTTCCCTCAAAAAAGAGGATTGATCTGAGAAATACTGCTCATTGGCAAAAATTAATTATTTATAATTTGAGACAATAGAGTTATGTCTCAGAACAGGTTTATAAGGCATTGTTTCGGAGGGGGTGGGGGAAATCTTGTCAGTAAAATTTGAATGTTTCTATTGGAAGATCAAAACACCAAAAACCCTTTCTATAAGCACTTTTAAAACCAAATAAATAAATAATTATGCAAATGAAAATAGAACTGTTGTTTCTTTGATGTAGCTTTGTTGTGTTCAGGTTTCCAAAAGAAGTTTTCCACTTCCTGACTATGTTTTCCTAATTACACTTATATAGTAGAGATTGCTTTCCCTTTAGGTAGGTGGTAAAGGTTACAGAAAACCTAGTTGCTTACTGACCTGTTTTTTGGCTGTGATGTCAGCCAGAGTGCTCTGGCTCTGTGTGGCTGTTAAACTCTCTTCTAGATTCTCAAACCCAAACTGACTGTTTAGAAGGAGCTATGAGGGTGCTAGCTGACCTTGACCACAAATGTCCCTGGCATCCTTTTGGTAGCATGAAAGAGACATGGTGAAGTCCCACTCCCTGGGAACAGCCAGCACTGATCATGGGATCCATGACTTGTTAAAATGTTTTTCCATCTCAGACCAAACAATCTCATTATAATGATCTTAATAGACACAGATTTGAAATAGAAGTAGTATATTAAAATTATGTTTGGAGACCATTGTCTGCTCTAATTACATTAAAAGAAATCTGATGTCAGTTTGTTATCACAGTAGTAATTTCAGTATCATGGAAAGTGGAATGCGGAACATTATGTTTGAATGCACAAAATATATGGAGCTGGTGGAAGGTACTGAGACACCTAGAAAGTGGCCACCTTGTGGCCAAGGCCAGAAATCCAGGATTGCACTAGGAAGAGCATTGCCATCAGAGCAGGGGAGGTGATCCTGCCCCTCTACTCAGCCCTGGTGAGGCAGCTTCTGGAGTGCTGTGTCTGGTTCTGGACTCCTCATTACAAGACATGGAGCTCCTGGAGCAGGTCCAGCAGAGAACAGCAAAGATGATTAGGGGACTAGAGCAGGTCTCTTGTGAGGACAGGCTGAGGGAGCTGAGCCTGTTCAGCCTCGAAAAGAGACGACTGAGAGGGGACCTCATTAATATGTATGAATGTATAAAGGGAGGATACCAAGAAGGTGGATCCAGGCTCTTCTCTGTGGTGCAAACCACTAGAAAAAGAGGCAACACACAGAAACTGATGTACAGGACGTTCCACCTGATTAAGAGAAAGAACTTCTTTACTGTGTGGGTGACTGTGCACTGTAACAGACTGTCCAGAGGTGTTGTGGAGTCTCCCTCACTGAAGATATTCAGCAACTGGATGGACACGTGCAATGTTCTCTGGGATGACCCTGCCTAAGCAAGGATATTGGACCAGATGACCCACTGTGGTCCCTTCCGACATGACCAGTTCTGAATCTAGTTCTTCACTGAACAAAAATGAACTTATTCCACCCTTTATAGTAACAGTAAAGGTAATGTGCACTTCTAAATTTGGAATATAAAGATAGATATTTAACTCTGTAAGAATTAGATGAGTACATATTGTTCTGTGCTTGACATTTCAGTCACTAAGTCAGATCACACTGTGACCTTTAGAGGATCTGGTCAACATCTCAGGTATCCATATTGTATGGCTGCAGATGGCCATTGAGTGAAAAGCTGCTATTTCCTGCTACTTTAGCTGGATTTTCATGCAGTCCCTTTTCCCCATTTTGGTCTAATCTGTAACAGCTACAGAAACAATTACTCATACACAGCTTCAGTAAGGAAATGAAAGAAAGAGTACTGAGTCCCCTGAAGTGCATCGCAGAGTATTAAGCAGACCCTTCTCTGTAGGCATAGTAGCTAGTTATAGTCCTTTGACCTTTTGAGCTGAACTGAAATCATTTATATGCTTTATTCCAGTTTCTTTAGACTTCTGTGCTGAATTGACCCTGGCTGGACACCAGGTGCCCACGAAAGCTGCCCTGTTACTCTCCTCCACAGCTGAACAGGAGACAGAGAACATAACAAAAAGCTTGTCTGTTGAGATAATGGCAGGGAGCGATCACTCACTAATTACCATCACAGGCGAAACAGACCCAACTGGTGTAAAATTAATGTAAATTATTACCAAACAAATCAGAGTAGGTTAAGGAGAAACAAAACCAAATCTTAGAAGCACCTTCAGCTCATTCCTCCTTTCTTCATGGGCTCAACTTCACTCCTGAATTTTCTACCTTCTTCCTCAGAGTGTCACATGGGATGAGGATTTTGGTCAGTTAAGCATAAATTTTTCTGCCACTCCTTCCTCCTCAGAGGGATGTCACTTACACTCTTCCCCTGCTGCAGCATGTAGGCTCTCCCACAGTTTTCCACGAACTTCTCCAACATGAGTCCTTCCCACAGGCTGCAGTTCATCATGAGCTACTTCTGCATGGATCCTCTGTGGAATTACAAGTCCTGCCAGGAGCCTTCTCCAGCACAGGATTCCCAGAGGGTCACAGACTCCTTTGGGCATCCACCTCCTTTGTTGTGGGGTCCTCCATGGACTGCAGTGGATATTTTCACTGTGGAACTTCACTCAGTTGGCTGCAGGGATGGACACTGCCTGTCTCATGGTGGTCTGCACCACAGGCTGAAGGGAAATCTTTGTTCCGGTGCCTGGAGCACCTCCTTCCCTGCCTCCGTCAGTGACCTTGGTATCTGCAGAGCTGTTTCTCTCACATTGTTTCACTCATCTCTTTGGCTGAAGTTGTGCAGATTTTTTTCCCAACTGGAGCATTGGATCTGTCAGACTTAGGGGAAGATTCTAACATCTTCTCACAGAAGCCACCCTCCACTAACAAAACCTTGTCACACGAACCCAATATATCTTTTAACTGTAAAGAAAAAGATGAAAATTTTTATTTAATGACAGAACACAAAGTCCAAACCTTTTTGCAATGGGTGTTCATGCTGAACTTAACTTCAAGAGATATTTTTTCTTCAGTTTTGCAAGCATTAAAAGAAAACAACTGCAGCAACTACCAGTTAAGAAGTAGATTCTGAGTCAAATAAAAATCATTCATTTAAAACTCCTGATATATTCCTTCATTCAGCAAGTATAAAAACAAACAAATTATTTGGGAATCCAAAATGCATACAGGGAAAAGGACACAAGTGAGGTAAAGAGGCAAGGAGAGAGTTTTGCAGTATTAATTTTCTTTTGTAAATGTTTATCTTGTAACAAATGGGGGGTAAATTCCCTAACCTGCAGTTTCACATGAATATCTTCAATTTACACTTCTGTTAATTCTTTTCTTCATTCAGGCAGAAATGAAAAATATAATGCAAAATAATCCTTTTATTATGGAAAACCACACAGCATTAAAAAAAAATCATAATTTAAGTCAAAGATAAAGTTTTTAAAGGTGGGATTGGACCCCTGTGTTTCTGTTAAATAGGCATCTGAGAATGAAAAACTACTGTGATGCCTCCCAGCTTGTGTTACAAGAAACTTAATCCATTTACTCACTACTATGATGTCCTGCTAGCAGGAAGCAAGCACACACTAATTAAATGCTGCAATCCTTTGTTTAAATGCTTACAATGCATCCCCAAAGAGAAGGGTGTCCACTGCAAATTGTTCTTGGGAAATTACTTGGATTTTTAAGCTTTGGTTGTAACAGATGTGTATTGGTTGTTAGCAAATTAGTAGTTATGGCTACAGTAAATGGAAAACAGAAAAGCAATTATGGCAACAAATTATTTCAAAAGTATTAGAAAAACAAGATGAGCTGCTATGTTTCTAATGGCAACTGGCTGAAACTAGAGCTGTAAACCTAAAGAACAAGACTAAAAAATGAACAATTTGGCATCGTTTTATAGGAACACGTAATGTTTCCAGGTGCCAGCTGAAGTTCATACTCCATGAACACCAGTTGGGTTTAAACTCCACGAAAACTGCTTGCCATGATTTGTGTTTTAAATATTTGTAATCCTTAAGTTTTAATTGCATTACATAATTGTGACATGGAAGATTACTTTTGTTCCATACCAGCATGCCCAAGTCAGATTAGTAAGCTCCAAAAGAGTGTGAATGAAGAAAGAATGTGTTGTGGGTTTGGTTTTTGTTGGTTTTGGTTTTTTTTTCTTTTTCAGGAAACAATTTCCCTCCAGCCCTTGAACTAATTGATTTTTAGAAATAATTTATTTGCAGAATTTACTTTGATCATACATTGGGGTTTTGCTTGCATTTTCTAAGTAGCCATTTGGTTTACTTTACTATTTGTTTCATACCAACAGATTCATAAAGCTTGAGACAGGTTCCTTTAGTCGAAGAACATGACAGACTCCTCTAATGAGGGGTGTCTGACACTGGAGATAAAGAATAGAAGTATGTACCAGTCTTGCAGCAGAAAGTGAGTCAACTGAAAATATTTACTGTTCCTATTAAAAATGAATTAACAAAAACAGGTGGCCTTTTAATTGAAGCCTTTATCACTCTTTGCTCAATTTCATTTAAATGCAAATTTGAAATCCTTTCTCTAAGCCAATAGAAAGTTGTAACTGAACATGAACACTGTTTTACTAATGATGCAATTATGTGGTAAACCATTAAGCTTATTATGGGACACTACATATACTGGAAATATTAAGACAACTAGGGTCCTCTTCTTTGAGTATAAAATTGTGACCTGTTAAACTCATCATCAATACAACGTATTCTTTAGGAGGGTTGATAGGATGTTTCAGCTCAGCCTTAAACATGGTGCCCTACATTTCTTTAGAGATGTGTATCTCCCTTCTCCCATAGCAGGGAAACTTTACACTCAGAAGAGCCAAATCTTGTCACAGCTGTGAAAAAAAAGTTCATTTATACCCAGGTCTGACATTCCAGACTGTTGAATTCCCACGTAAGAGGTAGTAAGTGATCTGATAGAAGTGATTTATGGGTCCTTCTGGAATACCTTNAATAATTTTTTAAAAAAGCAAAATACTACTCTGTTGTCACAGAAATCTCTAATACACTAACTGCCTTCTAAGGAAGAAGAATTAGCCTCTTGGAAATGGTGACACTACCTAGAGTCTGCATGATATGCTCACTGCTAAATTGTGCCCCTTTATTTGGGTTTCTGTTTGTTTGATTTCATCATGGTTATATTAAATATATATTATATTAATATTAAATTGATATATAATATAAATTTATAATATTAATATTAAATAATTAAAAAACTAAACCAAAAAGCAGCAAACAAAGAAAAAAACCCCCACAACAACATGGAGATACCAATATAAAAGAGGAAAAAAAATAATCTCAGCTAGACAAATATAAGGATTTGTACCTTAGAGAGAGTAAAAGATAAAGAAACGGTAAGAAAGAGACTTTTTTCCTCTGTAAGGTTTATCCCTCCTAGGATATTAGGGAATATTTCTATTGATTTTGCCACTTCTGTGCTGCACCTTCATACTAGAAGAAATTAGAACAAACATTTCAGAAAGGGGTCGTATAGACCTTCTATGATTCACTTATCACAGGTTAGTGTGGTAATTTCTGACCATGAACAGGGATATTTTTCATCTGTCAGGAAAAAAAACCCAGTAGTAGGCCATATCAAAACCGTCATAAATGCATAAAAAGCAAATTTTACAGCTTGCGCGTTCAAAAGTTCACATCAGAGGTGTGGTTGCATGCAATTTATTTTACATATGAAAGAAATAGTCTTCTGACATTCCATATTAATTATCCTCTTTCATTATAATATTAAGCAGATTGGGAAGGATGATACATCACCCAGGATAATATAAGTTGACATATACAAAGGAAGCATAAGAAAGCTTAGTTCCTGATACTGCTATTTTGCTGCTGGGTATCTCTGAAATGCTGAATACATTTTTCATTTGATCTTAGCTTAATGCAGGCATCAGCTGTTTGCAGAGGGAAAAGCAGAATTAAAAAAACATCCAGCCATCATTCAGCCAACACATTTAACTCAAAGAGTTTTCCAGCAATTGGTGAACTATTGAGATTCCTCTGCACAAACTATTGTGCAGAAAATGGGTAACTTGAGGCATCTAGTTAACAGCTGTCTCCATAGAAGCCCCTTTAATTTTTTACTAACCTGTTTTTTTCCATAACCAAGTCAAGGGCACAGTGTTTGGATTTTTACTCTCTGCTTTCCTTGGTATCAGGAGGGGTTCTTTCCAGGCTGCAGAGGCAGACGAGGCAGCAGGCAATCTGCAATGGCTGATTCAGCTTCTTCTCCTAGAATAAGGAACTAATCCAATTGACACACGGTGAAGTAAACACATAGTGACATGTTGCTAGACAAACTGTCATACTCTCAATTATTTCACCACAAAAATTATTTCTGAATTGCAGGCATGGTATTTTAAAAGTCTTCCAGCCTCAGCAGCTGGTTCATTTCTATGAGACCCAACCATTAGGGGGCAAAGTTAATTTCAATATCATATAGTGTATTTCCTTTCATTTCCTAGTAAACCTCTTCTGCACACTGCACTGAAGAAATGTGCAAATGTTCCTTTCACACTGCAAAAACTGTACTATGGCTTGTGTTTCACAGATTTTAAATTTCTGTTTTGGTTTTGTCTTCTGTTGCATGTTTGAATAAAGCTTTGAAAACTAAATTGAGTTTGTCCTGTCTTAAAATGTCTTTTCATAGTGAAAACATATGCAGACCATATTTGAAAATATTTATCTTTGCCTAGCATGTACTAAATAGGTTGTACTTTCAAAAGCAGAATTGGTTTAATATTTTTCCCACTGAATGCTGAACTCATGTAATTCAGTGAAATTGGGACGCCACCTGCTTTGCAAGGAGCGTCTCAGCTACCGTGTTACTATTGTAGAGGCTGTCCACCCCTTCGAGCCTTTTACAGCAAATAAACAGAGTGATGTAATTCTCTGTTAAACTGTAGCACATATCCTTCTAGTATGAATGCCTCCTTTCTGAACAGAAGCAGAGAGGAATGCTATCATGCCCTGCTATTATATATTTATAAGGGATAAAGAATGAGTTCTTCTACTAGTGCATTTACTGAAGATTCTCTTAGACTGAAAATACTTTTAACTATTGTGCTGTTAAACACAGGGCCAAGCAACAAGTTGATGTGTCCAAGTTCATTAACCCAACTGCAGGATTTGGAACAAAGGTGAATTTCCCTCAGCACTACAGAAATAACACATCCAAAGGTGTCCACATGGCATGGTGAATACTTTTTAGGCAAGTACTTAGGGTGTCCTTCTTCTCTATTCTCTTCTGTTAGTGTGTAATTCCTTGTGGAGGCTTTTTGAGATTGTGATTTAGAAGTCAGATCATCAAACATATTAAATGAAAACAAAATAAACCAAACAAAGTAAATGAATATGTGAAGAGAGAGGAAATTAGTTAGTAGATTGGCAGGTTACCCAGCTGTAGGAAAACTAAATCCCTTATGTGGATGCAGAGAAGTGATATGAATATCAGGAACATTTCTATTACAAGACTGTCCTGAGTAAACTAAAGGGTGAATTTTTTGGTCCTGAGTATTTGACTTTGTTCACCATGGTCTGTTTTCTACTGTGGTACATATCTGACTTTCTATTTTTCTTTTGGAGCTACTACATCAGATGTAAATAAGTTTTACTTATTGGAAGAGAGAAAAATATGCTGCTGATGACCACTCCAGGTCTACCCTATTATGTAATCATATGTCAGGCTGTTGTTGCCTTGTTAGGTTTTTTTTTTTTCTGGGAATGATACAAAGCTAAAGAATCGTGTTCTTGTAATAAGAAAGCTTTTCTCCTGGCAGAGTATGAGGCTCTCAGGAATTTTAACTTGAACAAGAGTTTCAAGTGACTAATTAACTCCTGGCAAGACTCGGCTTCAGCACCTTGTGTACGCAGGGATTTATGGTCTCAGCAGCATAGAATGATTTTAAGGACGTCACTAGTGGCTAAATAGGAACTGAAGAGGAGGATGAAGATGGACACTTTTACAGAATAAGCACTGAGATGCAGAGTGAAAAGGTTGAGGTACTTTTTGGGGAAAAAATAATACTTTACACAGAATTGAAATGAAAGGTGAATATATTTCATTCTGAACACTTAAGCATTCTCTACTAGAATTTACGAGCTCAAGTTCAGTTCAATGCAGCCATTGAATAACCATGGTGGAACCTGTGTGACAACAATGCTATTGTGTTCTGTCAGAGTTCTCAATGCTTTCAGTTACCTATAAAGATATTTGAAGACTGAGGCAAGTGGCATCTGCACTTCTCATTACATTTAGAGCTTCAGAGCTACATCCTCAGAACATTCTTGTGCTTCAGAATTTTAATTTCTTTTTAAAGCATGCTAATGTTTACTGTTCCATTGAAAAGACATTCTGCTTAGCTAAGCAATGTACTGTGACACTGAGTATCAAACATAGCTTTTTCCATTTTCTTGTCTTTTTTTGATCCCTTGTTAATTAGCTCAGTCACTGGGATTTTCTACATGATAATTTTTTTCAAACTGTATGTCTCTCATTTGTTTTAGTCATTTCTTGATTCTCTGCAGTATTTATAGAAGACAGCATTTCAAAGTGTGATGTAAAAGATCCTGGAGCCTCAAATTTTTGTTTTGGGTTAGCTTTAATAAAACCTACAAGAAAAAAGAGCAGTGAAGTCTTTTGTAGACAGCTTGGAATAAGCCATCTTTACGGCTCTAGAACCCAAAATGTCAGCAGTGTTTTGCAGTCAGTAAGCTTGTAGCAATGTATAGGCTGAAATAAAGGGTTACAAAAGAAAATCCACAATGCTTGGGTGAAGAATGCTATTCACATACAGTGGCTGGTTTCATGAAACACTTCCTAGTATCTAGCTTGACTTTGCCTTTGTCTTACCTTATA
>WBMV01008903.1:2391098-2405437 GCA_013396655.1 Campylorhamphus procurvoides | reverse complement strand
TCTCAGCTACCGTGTTACTATTGTAGAGGCTGTCCACCCCTTCGAGCCTTTTACAGCAAATAAACAGAGTGATGTAATTCTCTGTTAAACTGTAGCACATATCCTTCTAGTATGAATGCCTCCTTTCTGAACAGAAGCAGAGAGGAATGCTATCATGCCCTGCTATTATATATTTATAAGGGATAAAGAATGAGTTCTTCTACTAGTGCATTTACTGAAGATTCTCTTAGACTGAAAATACTTTTAACTATTGTGCTGTTAAACACAGGGCCAAGCAACAAGTTGATGTGTCCAAGTTCATTAACCCAACTGCAGGATTTGGAACAAAGGTGAATTTCCCTCAGCACTACAGAAATAACACATCCAAAGGTGTCCACATGGCATGGTGAATACTTTTTAGGCAAGTACTTAGGGTGTCCTTCTTCTCTATTCTCTTCTGTTAGTGTGTAATTCCTTGTGGAGGCTTTTTGAGATTGTGATTTAGAAGTCAGATCATCAAACATATTAAATGAAAACAAAATAAACCAAACAAAGTAAATGAATATGTGAAGAGAGAGGAAATTAGTTAGTAGATTGGCAGGTTACCCAGCTGTAGGAAAACTAAATCCCTTATGTGGATGCAGAGAAGTGATATGAATATCAGGAACATTTCTATTACAAGACTGTCCTGAGTAAACTAAAGGGTGAATTTTTTGGTCCTGAGTATTTGACTTTGTTCACCATGGTCTGTTTTCTACTGTGGTACATATCTGACTTTCTATTTTTCTTTTGGAGCTACTACATCAGATGTAAATAAGTTTTACTTATTGGAAGAGAGAAAAATATGCTGCTGATGACCACTCCAGGTCTACCCTATTATGTAATCATATGTCAGGCTGTTTTTGCCTTGTTAGGGTTTTTTTTTTTCTGGGAATGATACAAAGCTAAAGAATCGTGTTCTTGTAATAAGAAAGCTTTTCTCCTGGCAGAGTATGAGGCTCTCAGGAATTTTAACTTGAACAAGAGTTTCAAGTGACTAATTAACTCCTGGCAAGACTCGGCTTCAGCACCTTGTGTACGCAGGGATTTATGGTCTCAGCAGCATAGAATGATTTTAAGGACGTCACTAGTGGCTAAATAGGAACTGAAGAGGAGGATGAAGATGGACACTTTTACAGAATAAGCACTGAGATGCAGAGTGAAAAGGTTGAGGTACTTTTTGGGGAAAAAATAATACTTTACACAGAATTGAAATGAAAGGTGAATATATTTCATTCTGAACACTTAAGCATTCTCTACTAGAATTTACGAGCTCAAGTTCAGTTCAATGCAGCCATTGAATAACCATGGTGGAACCTGTGTGACAACAATGCTATTGTGTTCTGTCAGAGTTCTCAATGCTTTCAGTTACCTATAAAGATATTTGAAGACTGAGGCAAGTGGCATCTGCACTTCTCATTACATTTAGAGCTTCAGAGCTACATCCTCAGAACATTCTTGGGCTTCAGAATTTTAATTTCTTTTTAAAGCATGCTAATGTTTACTGTTCCATTGAAAAGACATTCTGCTTAGCTAAGCAATGTACTGTGACACTGAGTATCAAACATAGCTTTTTCCATTTTCTTGTCTTTTTTTGATCCCTTGTTAATTAGCTCAGTCACTGGGATTTTCTACATGATAATTTTTTTCGAACTGTATGTCTCCCATTTGTTTTAGTCATTTCTTGATTCTCTGCAGTATTTATAGAAGACAGCATTTCAAAGTGTGATGTAAAAGATCCTGGAGCCTCAAATTTTTGTTTTGGGTTAGCTTTAATAAAACCTACAAGAAAAAAGAGCAGTGAAGTCTTTTGTAGACAGCTTGGAATAAGCCATCTTTACGGCTCTAGAACCCAAAATGTCAGCAGTGTTTTGCAGTCAGTAAGCTTGTAGCAATGTATAGGCTGAAATAAAGGGTTACAAAAGAAAATCCACAATGCTTGGGTGAAGAATGCTATTCACATACAGTGGCTGGTTTCATGAAACACTTCCTAGTATCTAGCTTGACTTTGCCTTTGTCTTACCTTATACAAGGTTGTTTTCATATATAGAGAAAATATTGCCCCAGCAATTTTCCCCACTCTGCTTTTGTTTTATAGAAAAGCAAGTGACTGCATAAGTGGTAAAGGAGGAAGGAATCAAACTGCAGATGTGCATGCCCCCCCACACACACAGACACACACACACAGACAAACACACAGGAGAACTCCTAAGGCCCAATCCACATGCCACACTGCCGTGAAAGGAACACAATGACAGCTCAGTATCACACTCTGCCCCCACACAGGGGTCACAGGAAATAAATCCTTTATCCAGCTGCAAGTAGATTTGGGAGAGCATTAAACAGTGACAGAACACGGGTAGGACTCAGCTGTTAACACCTCTCACAAAAAGGGACAGGCACCAGAACTTTAAAGACGGATAAGCTTAGTTTTTCACTGCAGTGGTGTCTTTACCAGGAATGTGTTCCCACAGCAGCACTAGCAGCATTGGAATCCTTCATAGGGTGAAATTGGCAGCTGAAGAGCTGTAGCTGCAGATTTTTTCTCTAAATATCATTGTCTCTGTTTTGCTGATAAGGAGCATGAAGGGCTTCTTGAAGGTCACAGAGAGGCTTGGACAGGAGGAACACGAGAACTACTAAGGCTCTCCAACCCAGTCCCAGACACTTACGCTTTTCAGATGTACATGTATTGGGAGGCATAACATGTTTATGTTCATAATAATAAAAGAGGATCTTCAAATTTCATTTGACCTTATTTTCCTTTGGTAATATTTGAATGTCAATGTGTCTGGTATTTTAGATTTCTTTACATGTTTTGCACAAGTAGAAAATAAACTTTATGTATCTCTTGGTTTTTGTCATGTTTAAAATACATGTCTATCTTAAATCCAAAGAAACACTATTTTACAGCATATGAATTGCATACAAAAAAATCCAACTAAATCTTTCTTTTTCTTCTTTCTCTTTCCTTCCTTCCTTCCTTCCTACCTTCCTTCCTTCTTCCCTTCCTCCCTCCCTTCCTTCCATTGGAGATAATGCATGAAACAGAGAGGATACACAGGAATGACAGAAACACCCTGGTTTCTCCTGAAAACCAATAACTTAAATTATTGAAAATCTGCAAATGGCAAAAGAAATTACAAATGTCAGTTGCCTTCAGGACAAGACTAATCATTTGTTTGTGATTTTGGGGATTAGTTTTGGTTTTCCCCAAATGGTTGCTGTTATTTTTTAATTTTGTTTTAAGAACAACAATGAGCATTTATTTCTGCTTCAGTTTAATGATTCTATAATACATTTACTCTTTCTGAAATTCATCAGCTTGGAAAATGTGAAGACAAAAAAGAACTCTTCCAAACCAGTGAAACCAAATTCCCACAGCTTTTTGATTTTATTTTTTGTGTGGGTTTTTTTGGTGGATCTTTTGGTTTCTTTCTTTTCCTTTTGATGATTCCGAAAATAAATAACACTTTCTCAGACTTCTGAGACTGGTGGTTTCAAAAGTTGGCTCACCAAGTACTTCAATTCTATGAAGTTCTGGGTGATAATTTATGAGAGACTGTATTAGTTAGAGGATAAAAAAAAACTTTCAAGTAGTCCTTTATAGCTATGCCCAAAGCCTGAATCTACACACCACTAAAATGTAAAACTTAAGCTTGAGATGTGAGAGAAAAGGAAAAATGAAAATAAAAATAAAATTTGATAGTAAATATGGGAAAAGGAAAAACAGTGGGGTAAAAAGACAGAAAGGAGGCAGAGGGAGAACACTGTGTAAGAAAATAGATGACCAAATTTCCATAAGAAAGTAAGATAATGAAAGTAAAATGGAAAAGAAGAAATTATTACACTAAACAAAGGTTCCAATGATTTAAATTGTGAACTTTTTAAAGCTTAGTGAAACAGACCTTTTGAGGCTCTCTCATCTATTACAACTTTTTGCAAAACATTTCTTGCTGACTACAAAATGAAAGAATGTGAAGGTTGATATTTAATAGCCTGGAGCAGCTACAATCCACAAAGCCACAAAGGTATAAGGCTGATACCATACAGAAATGTGTTTCTGATGAAGAACCTTGATATGTTAGAGGAAAACAACAGAATATTCATTCAGTCCATCAATAATTTTTATGTTGAACAACAAAAGTGTAATACTATATTCCTTGATCAAGAATGGAGTAAATTGACTAAATTTCCAAGTCAAGATTATTTTCATTGTCCATCACAAACTATATGGGTAACGTACCATTCCAGGGAAAACTGTCTTGGACCTTTTGCTTAATACAAGCTTGTTTTCGTTGCTTGTGACACACAGGAATCAGGACAGAACATACTTCTAACTTCCATACTAGCTTGGTCCGTTCCCATAAAGTACTGTGTGAGGATATGATTGATGCCTCGAAGAAACCTAATAATTCTGTGTTTTTGAACTTTCAGAAAGTTCATAATTGAAATCACTAGAACTTTTTTGCAATGTAAAATACCTCTTCCTTCCTCCTCAGCTTTTCCTGAAGTACTATCTTCTAAAGAGGTTTTACATCTGCTCTCTTCAGTATTTTTGTTCTTTTAAGTGCTGTCTTTTTCATAGCTAGGAAATTATCATAAGAGGATAAGATCTCTAAATGATGTGAAGTCAGACTAAAACAAGTGATTAGCAACCAGTTTCTACAAATATCTGGAAAACAAACTGTGTCAGCATATGCCAGCATGTAAATTTACACACAAACACCATTCTCATATACCTAACATATTGAACAAACATTTATGGAATATGGCAAAAGGAAATCACTACTACAGAAACACTGTTAGAATAGAGTCATTCCCACTAACTAGCTATAGCTTTCTAAATTTTTTGAATGAATTTTAAAAAGTAAAATCAAACCATCAAGGTGTAGTTCTAGAAACTGCAAGCAATTTCCAAAGCAAATAATATGTAAAATATCACTATATAGTAAATTGGGAGCAGCTGCTGATACTGACATTACAGATGGTTATAAAGAGTACAATTTGTATTCTGTAATAGTAAGTAGGAAAGCCACTTAGACATAGATTCATAATTTCTTTTTTTTTCAAATCTTATTATTGTGGACATACATATTCAAAGTCTTTTTTTTTTACTTTAGCTCATTTTTATTGTGAATTTCTTAGCATAGTATTTGCCTCTTGTAATTTTTTTTGGTTTCTCTAAGAGGGTGATTGTCTCGGGAGATATCTGCTTTTCGACTTAATAGAAGTGTGGAAACAGTCAAAGCACTCTGTAGTCTCGATGCAGCCTGTCTGAAGGTGAGACATTTACTGTATTCAACATTAAAATAATAGAATCATTAATTTTGGAAAAGACCCTCCAGCTCATCAAGTCCCACCATCAACCTAGCCCTACTACTGTAACACCTAAACCACTAAACCATAAGACAAAGTGCCAGATCCAGATGCCTCTTAAATACCTTCAGGGATGGTGACTCTACCACCTCCCTGGGCAACCTATTCCAGTGCCTGAACACCTTAACAGTGAAAAATATTTTTTCAAATATCTAATCTGAATCTCTCCTCTCTCAGCCTAAGGGCATTTCCTCTGGTCCTCTCACTTCAGGCACAGTGGAAGAGATCAGCCTCCACCTCACTTCAACCTCCTTTCACGTAAGCTGTAGAGAGCGATGAGGTCCCCCATGAGCCTCCTCGTCTTGACATTAGACAAACTCATTTCCCTCAGCTGTGCCTCATAAGAGCTTCTAGGCCCTTCATGAGCCTTGTTGCCCTTTGCTGGACAGGGTCCAGCACCTCGATGTTCTTTTTAAAGTGAAGGGCCCAGAACTGAATGCAATACTGGAGGCCAGTACTCTCCAAGCCACTTCTCTCCAAGCCTTTAGTGCTGCATGGGGTTGTTGTGACCCAAGTGCAGGACCTGGCACTTTGCCTTATTGGTCCTCATGCAGATGTCCTTAGCCTACTGGTCAAGTCTGTCCGGGTCTTTCTGTAGAGCCTTCCTCCCCTCAAGCAGATACACATTGCCACCCAGTTTAGTGTTGAAGGATCTCCCTATACAAGTTTCAAGCAGCCAGTCTTTCTAGGAGGATGCTGTGGGAGACAGTGTCAAACATTTTACTGAAATCTAAATACACATACGCAGCCTTTCCCTCATCTACTAAGTGGGTTACTTTGTCATAGAAGGAGGGCAATTCAGTCAAGCAGGACCTGACTTGTACATTCATGTTGGCTGGCTTGATCCTGTGGCTGTCCTGTGTGTGCCATGTAATGGCATTTGGGATGATCTGTTCCATAATCTTGCCCAGAACCAAGGTTAGCCTGACAAGCCTGTAGTTGCCTGGATCATCCTTCTGGTCCTGCTTGTAGATGGATGCTACATTTGCTAATTTCCAGTCAGCTGAAACTTCTTTACCAGGGCTGCTGGTAGAAGATACAGATGTGTATTTATCCACTGCCAATAAATCAAAGTTATTCTTGTGCATAAAACATAGTGAATGGCAGGACAAAAAGTTATCAAAGCAGTTATTTACTTACATTTTCTAGGGAAAACAAACAAACAAAACAAAAAAAACCCAACAATGACCAAAAATACTAACTAACAAAAACCTGTAAACCACATAACTACTCTAATCCGATTCCTCATCTTCCTCCTAACAAAAAACCAAAACACCTTCCCAAATAACATCAACAAAAAATGGAGTAATTGTAAAGACCAGTCTTTGCAGAAAGACTGTAGGGATGCTCAACAGGGTGAGTGGGTTTCATTTCATATACTTTTGAGCCACAGGAAGGCCTAGCCATGTAAGCTCAGCTCATCATCTAAACTGCTTCTGTGATTTAGTGGAAAGAGACAAGACTCTACAGAGTCTGATTTATCCAACCAACTTAGACACCTGTCTGGATATGAAGGAGATGAATCACTCTCTGCAGGACCTCTTCTCTCCACTGACTGTCTGTTTGAAAAGGTATGAGCAGACCCTTGATGCTTGTGAACCACAGTTAGGCAACATTATCCTTAGACCTCACAGCACAGACTGCTGTGTAAAAGCTGGAGAAGAACAAAGTGTTTAGCAACTGTAAGAAATCCTTCTTTAGGTTTGTGTTAAGAAATAAGGCAGTATTTTCACCTTTGGGGAGAGTTCTGCATATTGAACACAAAAGACTAAGGCAAAAAAGACTATTCAAGTTGTTATTGAGCTAAACCTATGGTTGCAGTTACAACAGAATCTGTGTATCCTAAATCTTCTAGCAGCATAAATATCTCAAGGATGAAACACTTTAATTGCTGCCCTGAACACTAGCAGAATGCTCTTGACAATGCAGTGACAGCTGATGTCTGACTCAAATCCCAGCATCATCAGAATATCAAAAAAATTAAGAATTTTGTTATCTCTCACAGCTCTAGGGCCTACTTAGGAGAGAAAGGTACCTTTTGCTGTTAAGTGTAGTGGTTAGACCATCATCCATCTTTACCAGATTTGCTTTGTGCGCACCTGTAGCATTAAGCATGCTGAGCTCTTATATATTGTGAAGTGAGTCTTTGTCACTGTTTCCTGATTGTGCTATTCTTCAAACACATTTTCATCAAAACATGCAGTGAGCTGACATTCCAGCTTTCTATGGTTTAATCAATTGGTAAGGAAATTTTTCCTTTACCTTCCCCACCCCCCCTCCCAAGTGAAATAGGTTTAACCCAGACTCAGTCTATTAGGGTACCTTATCATTAAGGTTAGAGACTTTGAGATGGATTCATCTATCCTCCCTGGTAAACAAAAACTTTATTTATAGGACTGTAGTACTCACCCTAGGCTGTCTATATAATCCATAATGAAATAGACATATCCAGAGATACCTCTTAGAATAGCTGTCTGGGATGGTCAGCAGAAGCCCCCATCCTCTTACCATTAACTACAAAGGGAAATTAGACAGGCTAGTTCAGATTTGAATGTCTTACTTTCAAATATCTAATTAGACAGTGTGAAACTCACCCTGGGACTCAATCCCAGCATGTCAGCAGAGGGATTTGAACCTCAGTCCTTTGTAGAATAGAAGAAAGTTCTTGATCCGGAAAGCTTTGTTTAAGAAGAGTCCCTACCTATCCAACTTAAACTCCCTGTGAAGTCTAATTTCAGGAGAGAGCTTGGTCCTCTTTACTCCAGACGGAGAGAGGTGTCCCCCATTACTTCAGAGCCATAAGTTTTGTCCTTGTTGAACTCTAGTCACATCACAATTTTTCAGACATATTTGTCTGAAAAAATAAAGCAATTCTTTATCACCTTAGCAGTTGACGTGGAGGAGCCCACCAGGAATTTAATGCTTGTCAGTATCTTAAGTAACAGGCAAAAAAACTTACTGCTTCAGTGGTGGTTGGTTTAAAATTTGTGTAATGGGGAAAAAAATGGGATCTAATTCAGCTTATATTAAACCAGGGACCTGGCAGACAAGTACAGTGTTAACTGTGACCTTTATGATACGAGCTCATCTTTTATGCTGAATCAGTGATCCTAAGACATTGTTTGAAAGGAAACCTTTTATACCGAGTTCATTGCTAAGCATTAATCTTTTTCAAAACACACTAAGAATCTATCAACACTGACCTTCACTGCTCTATATTACAGTAGAGTGAGAGTTTGATGACTGAAGGGAATATTGCAACAGATTTACTTCAAACTCAGAATAAACAATGTAGGAATGTCTGGGTTTCATTCATTTTCAGCACTGCTGACTTGTATTGCTGCATAGTGCATGTATATTTGAATGCATTTATTCACAGATACGTGCACATACACACAGAATAAGGGTTCAGATGGCTATACCCACTAAAACCACTGAGGCAAATAACTAACATGCTAGGTGAATGGAAGTCAGTTTGGTTTTCTTGTTTCTATTTCATTCCCATGAAAGGAAGTGTATGCATAGTCTTTTTCCCATTTCTGATGAAGGTAACAGATATTTTTAAATTTTTCTACTGATTCCAATGAAAACAGAAGCAAAGTTCTCTCTATAGGGAAATTAATTTCTGTATGCAAGGTCTTGTACTGCCATTATCCCCACTTCATGTCTGTAGCTCACCCAAATTCCACCCACTCTTATTTTCTCTAAAACCTTGATTACAAACTCATTCATAAATGTTCTTATTGCCCTCTTTATTCCATTCCCTACAAATAATACCATAAACCCCAAAAACCTCTCTTGATTTTCCTCACTTTTCTCAGGTTTCACATAGAAAACTAGAGTATTATCTATATGTATATTTTTATTTTAAAAAATTCAGAGTACTCATCTACTTTGTAGATTTTAAGAGTAAGGTGTGTATGTATGTGTGAATGTTGAGGGGCAGAAACATGACAACATTTTAATAAGAAATCTTTATAAGATATCTCCTTAAATTTAAAATAATCTGATATTTCATATTGTCTATAACCCTTACGAATCAAAGATTGAAAGAGATTTAATTTTGCCTCAAATATCCCTCTCACTGTACCCATTACAAGACACTCATAATGTTCTGGTTCTTTCTCAATGAAATGCACTGCACACAGACAAACTAGCACCTACTGTCATCTTTCAATTTAAAATTAATCTTTACTGATTAGACTTCATGGAGAAACTCACAAAAAGACCCTCAGAAAGTCAGGTTCACATTAAACAGAAATCTTCCTATTGCCAAACTGCTGATATTTTCATTTATTTCCTGACATTTAAAATCCCATCATCCAAGTACTGGGCATATGATGATAACTCTTTGCATATATCACACAACAGAAAAAACATGTCTGTTTCCACAGCTGAGCAGACTGATTTTTACAAAATTGAACCAGTGGTGCATTATCGTTTCAAACAAGGACAAGTTGTCAAGACTTTTTTGCCTGAGAAGCAGACATACATTAACTCAAGGCTGCTAACAGAACAGTGACAAAAGAGGCACAATGCTCTTTCTGATACCCTGCTTCCTCCTCCTGAGACTCAGGCTCATTTGGAGCATTGATGCTTACCAGACTCCACAAAAAACACAACAGCTGTTTTTGAGAGAGAAATCTCCATTTGCAACAACACTAACAACAAAATCAATTAAGCACTTTAAAAGAGAACTGAAAAGCACTTCACATTTTGCAGTCTATGACATATATATATATATGTATATATATTCTAGTTTTAAACATACTTTAAAACCCCCTGAAAAAAACAATAATCCTTTCTAGAGCTACAGCATCTCAGGGGGATTTAGCTCAAAACTTGAAAGCAGATTAGCTACTTTTTGTTGGCTTTGATAGAAATCTTTTGTCTGTCTGCACAGCCATGGCTTTTACTATAATACAGGGATGGAAGTAATTTCTAGTATGCTTAGCTTTTGGGTTCCAAACAAAACTTTTCATAGGACTGTATCTCTGAGAAGGCAAAGGTTAGTACTTGATGTCTGATTTATTTTCAGCAACTTCAAAACCTGTACAAAGTATTAAGAGGGAAGAGATTCAACCTATCAAGATGAAAGTGTAAAAGGGGGAAAATGTGGGACTTATTCTCCATTTAGATCCTATTTCAGTGTTATCTTTAATAAAATAAAATCAGGCCTTGAAATCATAAATGTAATTTGGAGGATTTCTTGTGAGTATTTATTTTGTTGTTGAGCATCTAGTCTGACATCCATGCTTTTATGGAGGTATGTGAATTTTTTCTGATATAGTAACTTAACCATTGACCAAATATATATTTAGCATATGTACAGTAATTTATACTCCAAAGAATACTATAGACTGTCGGAGAACACTGTCTCAAAGGCTGCCAGGACAACCAGGATGAACAGTTTCTAGCAAGTGATAACACCAGAAATGGACAACTACCTCAGAACTCAGAAGTTCATATTTTAAAAGATGTTCTGTAGCATAGATAGTGATTTATTGTATTAGATAGATAGCTATTCCCCCTTGTATTTGTATGCTGTATTCTGATTGGAGGTGGTTACCCAGTTACCGGTTTCTTATTGATTGTGTATTCCCTATTCTTTTACTGTCTGGCTTGTGATGCTAAACCCAGCATCATCATGTGAAGCTAGCCATGCCTCGTCTGTATTCCCCTCCTTCCCTGTAAGCCCTTAGCCCTACTTGCCGCAATCCACCCCCTAACTCCTCCCCCTTTCCAAGCTTCTCCCTGAACCTACATGAGTCCCATGCTTCATGAATTAATCAGTTCTAGCCTTCACCCTACCATCGGCTGGGACCGTCTTCCTTCCCTCCCTCCGGTACGCGGCAATAGACGTTTGGAAAATATTATAACTTGCTCAGACAAGATAAAGAAGTTTTATTTATATTTACATACACTGTACATTTACTTACTTCCTTTCAAAAATTCCTAAAGTTCTGTTCACAGATAAATCATTGAGTTTTGATTTATATTGGTGTAGTGTATATAAAGTGACACACCATCCTACTATGAACACAAAGGTATTTTCTATATCCCAATTAATAATCTCAGAAGCTTAAGCTGCATCATTAGGTTTCTCTTTGAGTGGGTTTTAAAAAAAATGCAAAATCATGGCTCTAGAAAGGCAAATATTTCAAATTTTAAAGTTAGAATGCTAAAATCATGCCCTCTACATAATTACAGTGAAATATAAATGACACAGTATAAGCTGAAGTTGAAATAATGTACAGAGAAAAAACAATATGGTCCAGAATTTTACAAAATAAACCAAACAAGACTTAAGAAATAGCTTTTCCTTAAATATTGACTTTCTCAACAAACTTTCCTTGCATATACATATATATTTCTGTATACATATATATAGATTTGCATGCTCACACATCTGTATATACGCACAATTTAACACACACAATACCATTTAGTAAAAATTTCAGTTCCGCAATTCAATGAAAAATGCATGTCTTCTGATGGAAAACTCTGTCTTGTCGTGCCAAGAAAATTTGAGGTCAAATAAAGCATTGATCTTTTTCTGCAGTCAGTAAAAACATTATTTCTGCATCTATGTCATGATGGTAAATCCCCAACCAAAGGAAGAGGTTGAGTTTTGCCAGGTCATTTGACACAAGCACAGGTACTGGATGCTCATTTCTTATCTATGGTAACTTCTAATTTGACTGTCCTTTGTCTAAGGAGCATGTAGGAAGATGACATTAATTGTTTTCATTTTTCTCATGAAGAAAGAAGCTGGTTTCTTTCTCAGTGTACTTGTTCCACTCTGAAGCTGAACTTCTGAAACACAGTATGCCAGTCTCTCCAAATGGCAGTGTACAAAGCAGCTGACATTTGGAATTTCCATGTAAGACTCAGAAGGATGAACACATCTGTTTGCAGCTAGGCCTGAGTAAAGATGTTTGGTTTTGGTTTGTCAAATTTCAGACAGTATCTTGAAGCCTGAGTTTCATCTCACAGTGGTATAAATCAGCTGTGATCTCTTGATTGCAGTGAAGTCAGTGAGAGTTATGATTTCAACAGTGTCAGAATTCTTACCACACAAGTAATTGTTTTCAGACTAATGGTGTTATGCTTCCAAAGAATTAGCATTTAAAGACAGAAAATACTCTTTACTTTCAATTTCTGTGTTATCAAAAATCCATGAGGATTGTTTTCTTTAAATAAATGTTTTTTTCCTAAAGTCGAAAACTCTCTCTGTACTGCAATCCACTAGTTAAATGAAAAACTATTTACAGATGAATGAGAGCAAAAATTTGCTTAAGAACTGGTTACTTACCAGTTACTGGTTATATAAAACTCATATTTTTTTGAGAATGATATTTACTTCTCATGACTCCATCAGTGACATATGAGACCAAAACATACTTTTAAGACATAGCAAATCTCTCTCCTTTCATTCGTTCTGCATGTATCATTTGTCCATCATACTAATTAAAGCACTACAATGACTGCATGAAACAATGTCTTGTTTAAAAATAATAATTGATTCATGCAGGTAGAAAGCCATGTAAAGGAAAATAGAAATAATTTGAAACTTAATTATGATCATCCTTAAAATATTTGTTACAGTATAAACATAAATGGTAAGATTTATACTTACAGAAAAAAAAAACCTCTTTGTAAATATTGAGGAAACAATGTCAACACATGAATGGTGTGGTTGACACTTCTTAAAGGCCATCCAGAGAGACCTGAACAAGCTCAGAAAGTGAGCCCAAGAGAATCTCATGAGGCTCAACAAGAGCAAGTACAAGGTGCTGCACCTGCACTGGGACAACACCTGGGCTCAGTATAGGCTGCAGGATAAACAGCCTGAGAGCAGCCCTGCTGAGGAGGATTTGGGGGTGCTGATGAATGAGAGGTTGGACATGAGCCATCAATGTGCACTTGCAGCCCAGAAAACAAATCATATCCTGGGCTGCAACAAAAGACGCCCTGTCAGGATGTCGAGGGATGTGATTCTGCCCCTCTTTTCCACTTCTGTGTGACCCCACCTGGAGTGTTGTGTCCAGCTCTGGGGTTCCCAGCACAAGGCAGGACATCATCCTGTTGAAGCAAGTTCAGAGGAGGGCCACCAAAATGATTAGAGGGATGGAGCACCTCCCCTGTGAAGAAAGGCTGAGAGAATTGGGATTGTTCAGACCTATTTGCTGAAGTGAGCTCACAAAAAAGGATGAAGGAAGACTTTTTGCAAGAGTATGTAGTTACAGGGCAAGGGGAAACGGCTTCAAATTGTTGCCTTAAGGAGGAGGGAAATAGACTTTCCAAGACAACTTTATGTGGGCAAAGTAGAGGAGTTCTTTTACTTACAGGGTTTTGGGGTACAGAATATAAAGGAGTATGAAAGAGTATAAAAGAGTACAACACGTGTAGACAAGTAACAGATAGAAAAGACCGGTACTAAGTTGAACTCATGGCCTCAGGAATACCATGAGAACTCATTTCCAAGCACCACTGCTTCAAAACATGCAGAGCAAATTAATCTGAAAGGCGTTCCCTTCATTTCATTCCCGGCTGTTTCCAGCCGACCCCTGAGCCACTCTGCCATGTCTGACAGAAGCAAACAAGGGACAACAACCTGCCCCTCCCAGGTGAAAGACCCAGTGTTCCCACAGGCTGGGAGCACTGACTCTTGCAAGATCTGGGCCCAAGTCAGGTCACCTCCCAACCCACTATAAACAAGGAAGAAACTCCCTTTTGCAGCTGCTTCCCTGCAGCTCAGCTACCCCAGCAACTCCTGCTGGTACCCAGTTTCCATTACCAGTCTTGTCTTCCTTCAAGCAGGACTTGAGGTTCTTGAAGTCAGGTCTGGGAGAACAAGGGAGGGGAAACATCTTCTCCCCTCACCTCAGGAGAGAAAGAGAGGGAAAACCCCCTTTTGCAAGCAGAGCTCTTCAGAGCTC
>WBMV01008903.1:2366996-2391092 GCA_013396655.1 Campylorhamphus procurvoides | reverse complement strand
CCCCCCCCCCCCCCCCCACCCCCCCTTCAGGGTGGGAACACAGGGCACCACACCAGGCTGGGCAGCAGAGAGTGTGCGTGTGTGTGTGTGTGTGTGTGTGTGAGAGAAATGTCAAAAAGGTGTAGGAGATGGAAAAAGCAAAAAAACCCTGTCAATGTTGTAGCATTCTAATTTTATAACACTACTCAATTATCATATCTAAAGGTTATATCCAATCTAAGATATGTCCATACCCAGAATTTCCCTTTGTTCCGCCCCATGGCACACCTCTCCTAGAATTGAGTTGGAGGTCTTGAGACCCCTTACTTCATCCTTTATCATCATCTTCACACCACTTTCCCTTATTGGAGCTTCTTCAAGGTTGCTGGGCTTTGCTTTCTTGTTTTGACTAACATGGTATCTAATTGTCTTAGCTCTGGTACATGTTTTCTAGGCATGGTGTTCCAGCTATTATCTGACCCTTAAGACAGCTAGCACAGGGTTAGAGGTTGCTACTACTCTATATGTGAGAAACTACCTAGAAGTATAAAAATCTACAAATTCATGAAACCCCTAAGGCATTAAAACCAAAAGAGGATAGGTTTAGATTAGATGTCTGGAAGAAATTCTTTGCTGTGAGAGCTGTGAGGCATTGGAACAGGTTGCCCAGAAAAGTTGTGGATGCCCTATCCCTGACAATGTTCAAGTCTGGGTTGGATGGAGCTTTGAGGAACCTGGTCTAGTGAAAGGTGTCTCTGCCCACAACAGAGGGATTGAGATGAGATGATCTTTAAGGTCTCTTCAAACCCGTGCCATTCTATGATTCTGTGAAGACGCTTCTGCTTCTTTTCTTCCTTAAGTGGACTAATGAAAATATCTTCATTCTTAATGAAGACATTTTGCTATAGTGTACCATAATGTGGGAGAACACTGTCTCAAAGGCTGCCAAAACAATCAGGCAGAAATGGACAACTACATCAGAACTCACAAATTCATGTTTTATCCCTTTGTATTTGTATGCTGTATTGTGATTGGTTGTGGTTACCTGGTTACCGGTTTCCCATTGGCTGTATATTCCCTATTTCCCATTGGCTGTATATTCCCTATTTCCCATTGGCTGGCTGGTGATGCAATCCCAGCGTCATCATATGAGGCTGGCCACACCCCATCTGTATTCCCCTCCTTCCCTATAAGCCCTTCCCCTCTTGCTGCGATCTGCCCCCAAACTCCTTCCACTTTCCAAGCTCCTCCCTGACCCCATATAAGTCCCATGCTCCCATGAATAAACGAGTTCTAGCCCTCACCCCACCATCGGCTGGGACCGTCTCCTTTCTTTCCTTCCTCCCGGCATGTGGCACCATAAAGACTATGAAATAGACTATACCCATAAAAAATGGTATAGCTCACTATATTTTAAGACTTTAATTGTTGGCATCTTATAGAAAACGTATATGCATTTCATTATCATTATATTTCTGTATATTATGGGGGAGCAGGTTTCAGATAATTACTGAAAGCATGTCTTAATTATGGACTTCAGACTATTTTACCCTTGGAAATGTAGATTTACACAGAAATCCTGAAGTAACCTATGACACAAATGGTACTGCTTTAGAAAAATGAAGGGTAGATTTGACATGCTGCATATCATACCTAAAAATATCACTTAGAAATATGATAGTCAAAGTTTTTTGAAACATGAGTTTTGGTATTGGATTCGATGTTCATATTGTGTTTTTTCCCTCTCTATTTTTTCTAGAGGTAGGAATGGAATATTTGAGGTGCAGGAAAATTCACATACTGGGTTCAAAATGCTTAGAATGCATATAACACTTCTTGATATTTGCCTTCTTAGTGTAATCTACGCCTACATTCAAGACAGACTGTGTTTTGAAATCATTGCCAACATCTGTATCTGCAAGGCAACTCTTATCTAAAATGCCTGATGTGCTCAGTTACATTGTGTTGCATCACGATAGGATGACTAATCATGTCATAAAAGTTAAACGAAATCATCTAGCCAGGATGAAGAATGCATTTTAATGGTTCAATATTTCAAGTAAATGATCTTTTCTTTCATAGTGACTAATGTTTGAAAGACATAGTTTTTCCTTGGGAACTAGAGCTTGATTCTGCTCCACTAAATTCTATCAAAATACTGCTGTTTACCTTTCTGAGAGCAGGATAGGAGACTTTTGTTAGGAAGACAGCGATATATGTGAATGTGCTTTAGAAAAAAAATCTCCATCTACTTGTTTATGGTTTTCTTTTACCTCTAACGTACTACGTTACTTCCAAAGCCTTTAGTGACAGAAGCATATAGTCTTTACTCCAATACAGAGAAGAAAAATATTATGACATATTGGCTGTATGCTATTACACACATGAAGCAGCATGATAGCTTAATTCTTTTATGCAGCGACTGGTTTGTATTCATGTTAATATTAAGCTTTTCTAAAAATAAAACATTGAAGCTCTAACAAAGTTAGAAATGCAAGAAGTTTGAGAATATGATTAGTTGTGCTCGCAGCCTATATGTGAAGCAATTTAATATTTTATGTTTTTCTTAAGCTTCTGCTATAACTTTTCACCAAAGGAATGTTCAAGAAATCTTTCTGTCCCATGGAAAAGTGTCATGTGTGATTAAGTAAGATGGCTGAGCAGAATGGACAGTGTCCAAAACACCAATCTGTAAAAACGAAAAAAGTCAGGATGCTCCAAATCTTATCTTAGGAGAATTATTGACTCAGAGGCACCATGTGTGATGGCTGTCTACAGCAAGCATGCTCAAGATTATAATTAGGCATACCACACACCCAACACTAATTCCAGTGTCAGGAATTCAGTTCTAAAGCAGCTCTACTGCAGTCAGTTTTTGGCATGACTTCAAAGCTAATATTCAAAGTCACAACCCTTAAAACCCTGCAAGCTTATTTAGATTCTTTAAATGGCCTGACTTAGTAGATTTGTGGACATTTGAAACTTTGTAAATCATTGCAGAATGAAAAGTAAAAAATAAAATATGATTTTTTTTTGTTTAGAGTTTTTAATGATGTGACATTGGATTAACGTCTAATCATTTTCTCCCTACCAATCTATCCACTGTCCTTTATTTTCAGGAACACTGGAGCAATGTCTTATTGTAATTTTTTTTTTTATTTTAGAATTGTTTTCTTGGTTTGGTGCAGTATGAAATCACACAAGAGCTTTGAAAAACAAAAACCTACCAAAAATCCCTAACCTCTTCACTTGAAATCCTACCTACATTAAGAAGTGACTGCTTTCTTATCTGCTCTGAGAAATTGTTGGACTTGATTCATCACTTTTTAAAGACACTATCTTGTGACTTGATGGTCGTCATGAAAGAATGTGTTGGTACTTCTGCCACTTAGATTTTAAACAGCTTTTGCCATGAGAACAGCTCAAAACTCTACTTATACAAATATCAGTTCTACTCCTATCATGTGCACTACTTTATGCACTTACGTGCGATATCCAGAACATAAGAGCATACTGAACAACACAAACACAATATCGTCACCTCTCATCACATCCTGATGTAACATTACAATTTCCTCAGTACTTTAAAAATAGCTTGCAAATACTAATGTTATGACTTCCTCAGTACTTTTAAAGTAGCTTGCAAATATTCTACCAAAGGAAATTTTCCCCTCATAATAGAAATTCTCCTTCCAAACTACCTCTATTCAAGAATATAAGGGTATGATGCGGTTAGTCTATGGTCATTCAGAGATTTTCTGTACTAAAACAAGTGTTGGTTTGAGAACACATTAGCACATTTTTGTGGGTCAGCACTAAGACCTATATATGAGAAAGTATCAGAAATTAAAATTTTGGTTTTGGTTATCTACTCTGACCTCAGAAACATTTTGATATTAAATGTTATATGTGTGAAATTGTGCATAAATATGGCATTCTTACTTACATTTCTTATTTACTGATTTTAAGTATTTTCTTCGATTCCCTACTATAATTTGAATCTTAGTGTTTACAGTGAATATAAAACTGGTTGAACTCTTAGAATGAAAATACTCATCTTTTCTTTAAAATGAGTCAACCAAAGTACATTTAAATTCTCCACTTTCAAAAGCCAGTAACATCCAGAATTTAAACAGGGAAAGTACAGATTCTTTGGCTGAGACTGCTTACAAAATAATAATTCAAAGTAAGCCTGTTGTGAGAGACTGAAGTGTTAAGGGTTAGTGATTCAAATAACTGGTGATTTGCAAAATCTTTTGCAGACGTCAGACTTGCATCCCCCCAGCCAAAGGGGAGGAGAAGAGTTTTTGGGTGTGCAGTAGCAAAACCTCTGATCTATGTAAGAACAGCTCGGGTGCAGAGGTTGTGTGAACCCATCACCAGAGGATGAGATGACCAGGACAAACAAAGCTTTATTTATCAACAAGTTGCATATTGAGCCAGATAGGGGAAAAGACCAATAAGAGTAGATTCTGCAGAGGAAGAATAATACTTTCACCATGCCAATGTACTCCCTTAAACAACTGAGGTGCAAAACTGACTTCAAGGGAGGTAGGAGGACATTCACACATCGACCTGATTTATCCCTTCTGATAAGGCATAACTTGCTCCACTATGTTGTCATGAGAAACAATGGTCATGTTTTAGAAGGGATCATAAACCATCAGAGACCCCTCTAAGTGGCTTCACATTCATTTCTGGGGCCTTCTACCAGAGGACATTGAAATTTCAATAAACAATTCTCATCGCTGGATCCACGGGTAGTGGTATCTTTCCTCTTCACTATCTACTCTTATCCTTTCTCTTTATTTTTTTCCTTTTATATTGTGTCACTTTTGGACAAACCAATGGGAGAAACAGAACCCCAAATAAGTCACTCCCCTTTTTTTTAAACCTCTCCCTGCCCCCTCAAATAATGAAGAGATAATACAAAGAGATATAAGTAAAAAATAACAATTTACTAAAGAAAATGTCAGCAACTACAAAGATATAAAGGACAACGGCAAAAAGGTTCTTGGTTCCCTGCTCCCCCCAAAAGCCTGGAAGATTATTTTGTCTGAAAAATAGAGGTTGTGTTTCTGTGATACTGGTGTGAGTGTTCAAAGTCTTTGTTTTTTGCCCCCCAGTGATGGTGGGGGGATGGTAAAGTGTGAGCAGTCATGGCGTGTACCCTCCATTTTTATTCTTTGATTCTTTCTCGAGCTCTCTCCAACAGCCATGGTGGCTGCAGTCACAGGGGAAGTAACAAGCACAGTAACCGTAATGATGCCAGCAAAGGGTTTTCCATCAACAGAGGCTTTCTCCCCCAGGATAGTCAGTGATGTTGTGTTCCCTCCTCCTTTGACTGACCATGAGGTTCATGGGGCAGCCCCAGCCTGGGGAGGGGAAGCTGTGACCTGCAGCCTGGCTTGTGAAGGCAGTGGCGTGCAGTTTTTCAGATTCATAGCAGTTCTCCTTTTGGCTGTGCCTTGCGAGGCAGCACCAGTTTGCAGCAAGTGCTATCTTTCCCTTCAGTGCCAGGGGAAAGTTATGGCCCCTTCCTTTTCAGGTCCTCAGTGTTTTTTCCCTGTCAAGCCCAACCCCCACCCCCTATGATGTTATCATTGTGTGAATATTCATTGATAAATCTCCATCCCCTGACTTTTGTAACTACAATATATATTTTCTTAAGTTATATCTTTATGCTTTTATATTGTTGCATTTCTATAGATAACTATCAAAATGGTTGCATGCCTCTTTTCCATTGTAATCAAACTGTTCTAAAATAAACCTGCCATACACATATATAAACACCAATCATTCAGTGTCATTTCACTCTAAACTGCTCCAATGGATCTATTAACAAGAACCTCAGTTACCCTCACCTTCAGGGATGGGTCATAGAACCTGTACATAAAACTGCTAGTGGCAGTGATTTAGCTCCATTCACTATCACTCTTTGGGTCTGATGATTCAGGCAGTGTTTTTGCTCAGATGAAAGGTCTGCCTGCTTCCCTCAGAAAAACAGAACTGCTGCACATTTTCTATTTCCGTAACTGGCCACTGAAGTAGAGTTCAGTGTAATGCTCCACTGCTGAAGGCTGACAGAAGTAAGTAGGATTTAGTTCCCAATTTCTGATATGTCTGCATTTACTGGAAAGAATTCATTTTTTCTTGAATCTTACGGTTTCAGCTGTTGATTAAGATTTCAGAGTAGTTCCTTGGGTTTGGTGGGTGGGGGAAACACAGAATCTGCTTTCTCAGCTGCCTGGCCAAAGGATTTATAGAAGTTAGAGTAACCAAATGCTGATATCAAACGGTGTAAATGAGGGGAAATGCAAGGTTGACACATCTTCCTAGGTGCGAAAATGAGAAATGAAGAAGGGCAGACCTGCTCTCAGGATACTTCCAGACTTGTTGAGACTACGTCACCTTCATGATTGAACTGAGTTTTAAATCTGCAGCCTCTAAAACTCTTCAGACTCTTTTACCTAGTCATTTACAAATGAGATTTCCTGCCTGAACAGATTTCATCAAAGCCTTTCTCATCAGTTCCACACAGTGAGACTACAGGAAATTCCTGAAGTTCTCCTTTAAATGAAGGGTTTATTAGTAGAGTATGTTAGTGCAGGATCTCTGAATTGCTCCAGTGGATCTAACTACAGTTATGTGATTAATTGTTCATCTCCTAACATTCCTGGGAGGGAAATGTTTATTTACTTGGGTTATATTTCAGTTGTGGTACAAATGCTTGCAAAATGCCATGTCTTGACAATCTTCCACCTATACTGCTGGACTTCGATGAAGTATATAACAATGTCTATATTAACCCTTTCTTCCTCTTTTTCCCTAACATCTTGGATTAATATTACAATACGCTTCAAGCAAATATTCATTGGTCCAAAACTCGCTCCACACAAAATATTTTTAAATAAGAAAATTGTAATGGGTAATAAGGGCAAAAACATATAATTTGCTAATCAAATTAAAACTTGTGAAAGTTTTCTTAAAGAGTGCTAAGTATTAAAATTGTGACATGTTAAATCACAGTGTTATGTGTATGTTGTGCTGGTTGTGGGTTTTGGACTGCATTGATAAAGGAAGGATTCGCTGTCTTCACCTTTAAAGCATCTAGCAGCTCCTAACAACGCCTAACAGAGAAGGAGAGGACAAAGTGAAACCAAAAGAGAACTGCTTCTAGCAGCGAGACAGAATTAATTGGAAGATTCAAATGAAGTGGAAACGGGGTAGATTTTTGATTGGAGAACAGAGGATATAAAAGTAGACTGGAGGTCTGTTTAGGGCGTGGTCTGTGTGGAGCAGGAGACTCTTCAGACACCCAGCATGCTGCTTTGCTCATTTTCCTTTAATTTTGCTTTAATAAAATTTAATATGCCAACATTTTAAAAAGATTATGGTCTTTTGCCTATAACAGAATGTTTTGTGTTACAGAATTGCTTAGAAAAATTAGTCTATAGCGGGAAAATTCATGTGGCCAAAGATCAACTGGAGATGAAGCTGGCCAGAAAAGTTGGGGACAGTAAAAAGTTCTTTTCAAATATATTAAGGGCAAAGAACAGTGTGAAAACAACATTGGCCTATTACAGGATGAGAATGGTCACCTCACAAACAGAAACAGAGATAAGGCAGAGGTGTTTAATGAGTTTTTTTGCCTTCATCTTAACAGGGATGATGGACCAAGAGAGTTCTCAGTGCCCTGAGCTGGAGGAATATGGCTGTGAGAATGAACGCAGCCTACTACCTAGCTGATCTAGAAAAGCCAGTAGTCCATCTTTTTGGACTTCAGCAAAGCTTTTGATATTGTCTCTCACAGTATCCTTCCAGACAAAATGTCCAGAACACAAATGGATAACCATGAGCAACTGGCTCAGTCAGAGCACAAAGAGTTATAGTGAACGAAGAAACATGAGCCTGGCATCTTGTCACTGTTGGGGTTCCACAGGGCTCCATCCTTGACCCAGTTGTCTTCAAGATCTTCATTAACCACCTAGACACAGAAGGTGAAGAAGTACTATGTAATTTTGCCAACAACAAACTGAGAGAAGTTGTCAATTTCCTTGGGGACAGAGAGGTCCTAAAGAGAGATCTCAGCAAATTAGAAAAATAGGCAATTACCAACCTTATGAACCTTAATAAGGGGAAGTCCTGGATTCTGCACCTGGGATGGGACAACCCTGGATGTCAGTACAGACTGGGGAATGAGATGCTGGAAAGCAGTGCCACAGAAAGTGACCTGGCAGTCCCAGTTGATGGCAAGTTAAACACGAGTCAGCAGTGCCCTGGCAACCAGGAGGGCCAACAGTGTCCTGGGGAGCATCAGGCAAAGCATTGCCAGCCAGTCAAGGGAGGGGATTGTCCCACTCTGCTCTGTACTGGGGTGGCCTCACCTTGAATATTGTGCGCAGTTTTGGACACTACAATATAAGAAAGTTATTAAACTATTGGACCATCCAAAGGTGGTAATCGAGAATGGTGAAGGGTCTAGAGAGGAAGACTTATGAGGAGCAGCTGAGAACACTGTTTGTTCAGCCTGGAGAAGAGGAGACTGAGAGGAGACCTCAGTATTGTCTCCAACATCCTCATGAGGCGAAGCAAAGGGGCAAATACTGATCTCTTTACTCTTAGGACTAGTGACAGGACTCAAGCAAATGGCATGAAGCTGAGCCAGGGGAGGTTTAGGTTGGATATCAGAAAAAGATTCTTCACCTAGAAGGTGTCTGAGCACTGGAACTTCCCCAGGGAAGTGGTCACAATACTAAGCCTCTCTGAGTTCAAGAAATATTTGCACAATTCTCTCAGGTACATGATGTGATTTTTCGGGTATCCTGCAGTTATCCTGCCAGGAGTTGGAGTCAATGATCCTGACAGATCCTTTCCAAATCCTTTCAGCAAATTCTATGATTCTATGTTTCTATGATTTTTTTCTGATAGTTTAGTTTTACTGTTTATCTATTACAGAGATAACCAAAATGGATTTCTGCACAGAAGTTAATCTGAATTTAAATCTTGAAATTCATAATCTTCATTGAAAATGACATTAAAAGCTCATCAGTGTTTTACTTCTGCTCTCTGCATGCTTCTGCTTCTAATTGATAAAGGTAAAATATCTTGCAATGTTTTTATAACAAAAGCCTTGCTTTCATGTGTTCCCATCAAGCCTACACATAGAAGTAAAACATCACTAGTTTATCTTTAAGCATCATGTGACTAGAATGGCCAAAACAAATGTCTAATTTGAATGAACTGTATCCTACCATTGCTGTAAGGAAGTGCATGCGTTTTCAATTTAAAATTGGAATTTTTAAAAGCTTGACTGTGAATCCCAAAATTGGTGCCATAGTCATCTCTGGATTTGAAGTTGAAACTATCAAAACTGCGTTCCTCTGAAGGCTGATTACTAACTACTTACAAGAGCAGAAGGTATATGTTAACATTTTATCTATTCAACAACTGACATTTGTAAGTTTTCTTTTTGATTTTTAGGTACTTTTATGAGAACAAGGATTTTTTTTTGTGCACGAAGAAAGGAGGAAATTTGAAATTAAATTAAATTTAAAGAAAACTCAATTGTTTGAAGTATATACAGTAAGAGTAATCAGTTTAATTCCTTTCCTTTTAGTCAATTTTCATCATGTTTTTGGCGTGAAGAATTTTCAGCACAGTCATATAGTGGAAAAAAAGTAGGGCTAATTTTTAAATATACTTTAACAACAAAAAGTGAACATATTCTGGTAGAAACTTTTTAAATCAGAATAAGAACTTTTTTTTCTTTTGCTAAACAAAATAAACACCAGCAATTGACAGCAAAAACAGTTGTTTGTCTTTAGACATACAGAGGAAGGAAGTGGGAGGTGCAGGATTGAATCATTATGCCAGAAATGGGAGGATACTACTTAATCACTCTAAAGTGGAGGAGATGAAGGAAAAGGGAAGGAAGCGCAGCAACCCTCAGAGCTTGCTGTGCTTCTGTCAGCAGCAGCCTCTCAACACACATCTTCTCTGGCCAATCTACTGTGACCTTCCTCACTGTTGCTGAGTGAAGGCTTGACTGGAAACAAAGGATGTGCAAGAGTGATACTGCCTCTCCAAAAACTTCCAGGCCTTTGGAGGGTGTGTAAAAGACTGACAAACACAGGCATCACCAACTCACAGTGAGTTCCTGAGTACTTGCAGAGCATGGTGCAGGTTCAGTGCATCTGATGAGAGGAGTAGCTAATTGTTGGGACAAGGAAGATGCCACACTCTTGCGAATGAAAAAGTAATATAAACTTTGTTGACACTGCTAGAGACTCTGGAGTGGATGTAAACAGCTGGTTTCTCTTCACCCTCATCTTTGTCTAAAGCCCAGATCCAGTGTGCTGGAGTTTGGATTCATTTCATCCAACTTCAACATGCATTGTAAACTGGCTAATTGGTTTCATTGTTCTAGATCTTTTTTCCGTAATTTCAAGTGAGAAAGACACCCCCAAAGAAAGAATCAGTCCACATAAAAATACTTCCTTTAGGAGGTATGTATTTCTCTAGGCTATAAAAGCAGTGTAACATGACTGTACTCTGAAGGCAGGCATCTTTAATCAGAAAGCTAAAACTAAGGCTCAAATTACAATATTAGCTCAGTTGCACTTACACGTTTGCATGGGCTTTAATCAGACCTTTAAAATTCTGAAAAGATTCATCTCAGACTAATCTATATATCTAAAATTACCCATCTGATGTTAACCCAGCAAAGTTGGGTTTTCTTTCCAATCAACAGAATTAGCATTGCCAGGAGGCAATTATCCTCATACTAGAATAGCTGTCTAAAACATGAAAGATGCACTTTTCCTAAAAGTCTGTTTTTCTCCACTCTTTATAGAAGTGCTCTAGCATAACTGACCTATCATTAACCAGACTTTTAGACATCTAAACTTAGGTAAAATCCCACACCCAATTTACACTCATAGAATCAGTCAAGAATCTTTTCCTGCCCGAATAAATAAATAAATAACTGTAGTCATGTACAGTCAGAAATTTTGGGAACAAAATCTGGAACTTCCCATTGCTAAACTTCATACAGTTGGTGATTGCCCAGTCCTCTAATTTGTTGAGGTCTCCCTGCTGTCTTTGAGGGAGCCAACAGCTCCTCCCAGCTTTGTATCATCTGCAAACTTCCTCTGTATCCCTTCCAGTCCTGCATCCGAGTGATATATAAAGACGTTGAAGGGCACAGGGCCTGAGATGGAGCACTGTGGAACCCCACTAGTGACAGGTCACCAGTCTGATGTCACCCCATTCACTATTATCCTCTGTGCCCAATCCATGAGCCGATTGCTCACCCACCACATGATGTGTTTATCCAGCTGTGATGAACAGTTTGTCCAGAAGTATACTGCGAGAGATAGGATTGAAAGCTTTCCTGAAATCCAAAAAGATTACACCAGCCGGCTTCCTTTCATCAACTAGGTGGGTTCGATAAACGGGACTTGCTTATCAGAAAGCCATGCTGGCTGTGACTGATGATGGTGTTGTCTTTCAGGGTTTTTGCAATACTTTTGAGAATAATCTTCTCCACAGTTTTACCAGGCACTGAAGTGAGACTGACAGGCCTGTAGTTTCTGGGGTCCTCCTGCTTGCCCTTTTTGATAATTGAGACAACATTTGCCAGCTTCCAGTCAGACAGGACTTCAGATTTCCAAGAATGTTTGAAAATCATTGAGAAAGGTTTTGGACACTGTGTCCATGTTGAAGTGTATTAAAGTAAGTAAGTACATTAACCTCAGCAAATTAAAATAAGTACAGTAATGTATCTGCAGTAGTATTTGATAGATAGAAAGGAGCTGCAAACTAAATAAATAAGCCTATAAACTCTATAAATAAATATCATTTCCAGAGCCAGAAGCACACAAATAGTAAGGGAAAAATGTTTGTCATGTCATGAGGAGAAATAAAAGTTATAACTCATTTACTTATTTTATATCAGCACTTGGATTGTAAGGATCTGAAAACAAAACAGTATCATTTAAATGGTGGATTGAAGAAATCATGACAGCTCTTTGTCCAGAGAAACCAGAAGGTAAATGGAACAAGTGAGCTGTTTATTAGTGACTAACCCTGAGGACTTAAGGATTTTGCCTTATTATAATTAAAGTTTCTTGGTTTTATGACTGGTAATTAAAACTGTGCACAATAAACTAAATACTTAGAATTCTAAATATGAGACCAAATACGTCAAGAGATTAAACCCTTTTTAGATAAACGAAAGAGAAAACTATGCATCATAGAATTTTTATTTCATGCTAAATATCTAGTTTCTCATTGTTTTGTTGTGAAAAAGAAATTCAAGGAAAGAAAAAAAAAGGAAGGAAAGAAAGAAAGAAAAGGAAAAAGTCCAAGTTTTGCTAGATACAACATGGAAGAGTATCTTCTACATATAAATGGGGAAAATATGTGATTAACAAATGTTTGTTCAGGGATTATGAAATAAAGATAAGGAAATTATATTTTCCTAGTTCATGCAAATTTACCTCACGCACTGAGGTAAAACCTAGTTAAATGACTTTGTGTTGAACATGTGGTTCTCTATGCCTCTAACATACCTCAGAAAAGTATCTAGCATTATTCTAAAACAGCATAGCACAGAAGGATTTTTTTCCCTTATGAAAGGCTACAGAAAGCATTCCCAGAGTGTATTGCATGATCACCTTATTTGTTATTCTTTTTTATATATTTGCATCTGGGTATATACAATGAAATTGGTGATACAGTCCCTACCACAGACTTCCTTCACACTTACCCTAAACATGAATAACCTAAGTTCAAGTAATGAAAACTAAACACTGCAAGAAAGACCTGTACAGCTCCTGAAGACAAAACATAGGGTTTGCTTAAGTTGCTAACTAAAAACCTCTATTCAGTTAGCAATGCCAGTATCTTCGTGTTTCGACTGTTTGACACAATGATGGATTATTTATTTACTGAACAGCACTGGTGGCCAGAAAATCTGATTTTCATGCATGAAATCCATGAAACCTCAGCCACTGAACAGCTTCTTTTACACGTGGCAAAGGTCACTTATCGAGGGATTTTCTCACGTTTTGTGTGATTGGTCATGCCTCATTTCCTTCAAGAAAATATGATTTCCCCAAAGTGTGTGCATTTTAAGAGACTCTCAAAGACTGAGAAAGTTATTTCCTCTTTGTTGGTGATAAGCACAAAATATAGAGACTAACCTACAGGGAACGACAAGTAACTGTTTGTAGCTGTAAACCATATTTAATCCTATCATTAAGGAAAACCTCAGACCACACTAGGAACAAAAAGCGTGCAAAACTAGACACTTAACCTTGTCACTTAACCTTTCAGACTTCCAAGTATTTAAAGAAAATATTCATTATATTTGATAAGTGATTTCCTTGTATCATGAAAGTACTACCTGGTCATACTAAAGCTTCTGTTCTTTTAAGCAAAGTGAAGTTGAAGAAAATGTGGGGATGCTGAGATTTTGCAGAACTTCACTACTCTTAAGCGCTGGAATAAACAACTTTATTTTATATTCCAATCCCTTGGATGAATTGCGAGAACAGTACAGTTGATATTATCCATGGCTGATACAACATTTTAGAAGGTGACATTGCAGCACATATTCATTTTGAGTTTTATTCAGGACTGGGACTGGCTCTTATTGTTGTGTACAAGTGTAAAGTTGACAGTTGGGGTCTTAAGATACCATGGTGACAAATAACTATAAGAAAAATGTAGGAGAATCCCCTGAAGTGTTGCCCACTCTTCTTTTTTTTTTTTCTTTTTGGTACTTATACAGGCCATAGGCCTGTCTTTTGAGAGATTGAGTTTTAGGATACTGATGGATGTAGACTAATAAATGGAGAACCTTCTGCAAGAACTTTAAGATTTTCTGTTGTTTCTTGGGAAGTCTAAACATCTGCCTGTGGCAATCTATGCCTTTTTATTTTAAACCCATTGAAATGAATAACCTCCTGCACTGTTGGTATTTATTATATCATATAAGTCATCATGAAAAAATTTTCTTGCTACTCTTTCTACAGGGCAAATTTATGATTATAGTGCAATAATGGCAACAATGTCTAATGTGAAGCATGCACAGCAAGAGGACATCATGTCAAAAACAAGACACTCATCTCAATTGAAAAAGTGTCATCTGTTCTAAGAGAAATCCCATGACAATCCAACTTGGGCTATCAAAATATAATTCCCTGCACATCAGAGATGATAAAAAAGAAGAAACACAAAAAAAGGAAAATAGAAAGGTTTATGGTTAATGAATGTTCTATGATCTTTTAATAATGAAGTGATATTTAAATACTGGCATAATGCTATATTTTAATACATCAATGGCAATATACGTTGTTTGTATAATTCGCCTCATATCTTTGGCTTGCAGTGTTCATTGAGTCCTTTGACATCTTTTTGCCAGTAGGGTAAGGATGAATTATTGTGACCATTCAAAAAAAAAAAGAAAAAGAAAAAAAAAGCCAAAGATAATCAGGGAATAGAAAAACCTAAAATACAGTTGTAGGAAAAGAAATAGCAACAACAAGCAGGAAGGTGATAATGTAACAATGTTTAAAGTAGATGGGATCAAAAGTGTGTTAAAAATACAGAAGTAAATAAGAAAGGTGATCTTAGAAATTCTTCTATGCTAGCTGAAACAGGGAAAGACTGCTAGTAGCATAAGGCTGTAATCAGTAAAAAAGGAAAAGGATGAGTAATTACTCTTGAATATCTTTTTTAAAAAAAGGTTTAAGCTTCATGTCTGAAGAAGAAATGGGAATGCATAAAACCTTAATAGTGTTTGGTATAGCGATATGGAATATTTTTGCATAGCAAACCTTGAAAATTACAAAGCTTGAGACATTTAAAACAAGAATGAACAAGAGATAATTTAAACATACTGAATAGTGTTTTCACAGTTGAGTGGAGAGATGGAGTCAAACACCTCATATCTGTTTGCTGCATCTAACTGCTATCCCTCTTCAATAACAAAAAATAGTCTGTTGTACTTCATTCCAAAGATCATAACAAGCAAAATATAATGCTTACCAAGGAATTATGTATATGCCCCTTTCTCTTCTGGGGCAGAGCTTCATATCAATATTAATGACATATCATCTTCCACTTTGTCTACAGCAATGCCATTCTCATGATAAATGTGATCGGGTACTGTGCACAGTGCTACCAATACTGATGCTATGGAAGGAGCGTGTGCCTCTCTGTTATGTTAATTTTGCCAGCTCGAACTTGGCTGCTGCTCCAGCTGCCACTGCTATTTATGGAAAGCAAGTTTGTGTTAATAAACCTCTTGCGTCGTTACAAATTGCCTAGAATAAGTACAACTGTTACTGCTCTGATTTGTCTTTGGGAACTGGAAGGAATTTTACATGTAGATTGTCAGAATAAATCAAAACAGTGCAAAATTGTTTTATTTGCTCGTTACTCTAGGTAATATTCTTACTCTAAGCACATGTTATAATGGGATAAGGCTTGTATAAAATAACAAGGGAAGTTTACCAAGGAGTCTTATGTTTTGAACAGAAATTCTTCACTTTTTTTTCAGATTGTTTATTTAGTTTGGTTTTTTCCCTCCACTGACCTAGCAAAAATCGAAGTTAATCCATCCTATTTTATATTTAACTTTTCTACTCCTAGACTGCATGCAAATAGGTTATTATCAGGATGGTCCTGCCTCCTGCTTTGCTTTCTTCATCCTTAAATATATTAAATAGGAAAGAAAAATCCTGAATTCATACTTCAGCTTTTCAGAATTCCCATAGAAAAATTTAATAAAAATATGTCTGCCCCACCCCCACATATTGTATTACAAGGCATGTAGTAGATATGTTCTGTTTTTCTGCAAGACAATGTTCAGTCAAAACAGATGAGCTTTTATTTTTTTTTGTATGTTTTTTGTGGGTTTTTTTGTGCTTGCTGTTTTATTTTATTTTTGTTTTAAGAATAAGTAATGTTTCATTTAATGGAAACATAAAATTTAGTGATTAATGCAACATTTAGTTCAGCTATAGATAACAGTTACAACAGTGTTTACTGATCAAAATAATGAAAATATGGTTACTTTATTTTCACTGACAAACAGAAATTTACTACAGTTGTAAAGTAGTTCAATTTAAAGCCTAGGGAATATTTATTTTTCAATTTTGTCATCACTACAAGAAAGATTAGCAATTGTTTCGGTGACAAAACTAAATCAGTGCCAGAGAAAGACAGAGAAAGGAAAAAAAAAGTCAACCTACAATCACCATAAGATCAATTCTTTTAGGAATTTGGAAAATAATAAGTAATCATTGCTTATTATAGTTTTTGACAGCTTAAGTATAAAAAAATCAATTACCATGAAACTACTATCCAGATTAATGTTGAAAATAAACCTGCTTCTTAGGTACCTGATAACATAGCATTGATTTTTATTGTTTGAGGGAGGCTGGCTATATTTAATTTCTTTTATTGATTTTTTTTTCCTTAAGTCCTATATTCAATGCATGTGAGATACAATGCAAATTCTTATAGCAAAGTAATGCCAGGTACCAAGCCTGTGAATTAATTTTACATGAGTGAAAGCAGTGCTTAGTAATTTACCGAGTATTTGAGAGCAAAACTAGTAATTTTCCTCTTTAATATTTATAAATATCAAAAGGTCTAGAAGCATGCACAGTGGTGTGAGCTCAAATGAGAAGACCTTGCAGCAATTTCTAATAACTTGACACTGCAGCACCTCATGCCCTCTGCCTCATGTACTTTGAATGCCAGTAGTGATTGAAAGGTTTTGGAAACTGGAGGAAAAATATAATCTGCAAGATTTCTGTTTGGCTTTTGATACTGTAAGCTCTAAACCTGAATGCAGTTTTAAACAAGATTGAATGAATGATTTAAAGCCACACAGAAACATGGCAATTAAAAAAACCAAAATCTTACTGTTGGGAGTTTAAAGGGGTTCTAGTCTTTCTTCCAACTAACAAATAGCTAAAAGCAAATAGCATCCATGAGTTTATATGAGTAGAATTTTAATGAGTTCTGCATTAGCAAAGTGAAAGCAATGCTATTTTGATAAAAGAAATGCAAAAGTTTCCTTCAAATAAATGTAAAGTATTCAAACACAATGATTCAGGAAAGTAGAATGGAAAGTTTGGAGCAGTACAGTTTCACTGAAATGTTGCTCCTTGTGTCATGCGTTACACCTCTACAGCAGCCGCTTTCCTTGTCTAAATATGCTAGATAAGGTGCGTGCCTGTCAAGAAAGATTGTCTGTTATTTGGAGATAACTCAGGGGAAGAGTTTCTCTGCAGCAAAGCACTACTGTATTTAGCCGTAGAGAAAGATGGTGACATCTGAAAGTGCGTAGGCAAAACCCGACACACAAAGATACTGTAATGCTCCAAGCCAGTTTACCGCAGAAGGTGAAGATCATACTCCATCTGATTCAAAACAAAGTAAGCAAAGCCTGCTCAGCTTACCCTGAAGAGCTTTCAAAGCTTAATAAACATGTCGTGGCTGTACCTAGAAAGATGATTACTGCTGAACATTTAGCTACCCTCTTGACTTCAGCTGTGTGAACTGGGGCAGTGGGTGGCAGTGTTACGCTGCTGCTTCGTAAGCAGAGAAGCTATTTGATAAAAGAGAATGAGAAGGAATGCAACTAAATTAAGTTTGAGAAGCCCCTCTTTTACTGATCATTTGATCAGAGATGCCATAATGAAACCATTCTTTTGATTTCTCCTGGCATCTCTTCTTTCATTACTGTAATTTGAGTGGCACACTGCAGTAAGTTCCAAGAGTTTTGTTGGGAAAAGAAACAACATTGAGAATACTCACTTGAAAGGGGTGAGGGGATTTGTGTTTTTTTTTGTTTGTTCGTTGGGTTTTGGTTTTCGTTTTTTTTTTTTCTTTGCTTGGCAGGAGTTGCGATTGTTTTTTTTTTTTAATTATTTAATTTTAATTGGTGGTCACCTTTAGTAGTCATCCTTAATTATGATTGCTTTCTATGGTGATAATACCCACCAAGTTTTCATCAGGATGTAAGAATAATTATGCTGGTCTTGTTTGAATGTAACTACTCATTATTTGTTATTTATGGAGTACCTTGAAATTTCTGTTGAACAATTGCTTCTAGAACAAATTTTTGGTAGATTGGTCAGACAGCATTAATAGAAAATAGCATAATGTTAATAAGAAATTGTGCCTGCATAGGAAAAGGCTGAGATGAAAGATGGTATCTGGGCTGTGTAGGCATTTAGGTGGCTAAGCTGTGATGCTGATTTCCTTGACTTTGCCTAAAATTGACTTAATTCTTGCAGAGGGAATTCACATATGGAAATAACACTACACCTCTGGAGAAGCTTGTTTCTTTCACTTCTCAAGGTCTCTCAAGGTATATAGATAGATCAACTTCCTAACATCAACACCAAAATCTGTAGGGCTAACTAAGAGGATGCAAAAAGACCTATTATGGAACATTTTGTGCAGCAAACCTGTAATGGAAACAATATATTTTTATAAAGCTGCTGCAAATATATGGCTGACTTCATTAAGCCTGACCTGAATTGCCAGAGTTCATTCACTGTCCAGCATCCACAGTAAGCCTGAAAGTCAGACAGTTTAACTTCCTACATGGAAAAGTTGATCTGGACACCACTAAGACACCACAAACCTCTTCCAAAAATGTGTCACTTTACTGCCTTTTTTTTTTTCATGTTCAGATCTGCTCTGGATACTCAGATAATCTGCCATCTTCTTTAGCTAGGTGGGAGTGTGTAAAATGTATCAAACTTACTTTACTGAGTAAAAACCCACACCACCTTCATTTTATTCAACACCTCTCAAGATTTTGAAAAGATGAAATATTTTGGACTTTAACATATAATATTGTTACCCTTATGGTATTTCAAGAAAGACTGGGTGAGTCCATCAAAATAACATGATTTCAGATCTCCTCAAAGAGCATTAGTAAGTTGTTTATTCCTCTGTGTTTAGTGTCCAAGTGCAAACGTATCTCATAGGAAAGAGTAGTTTTAGAAAAGCAAAACTGAGTCCATTTTTTTTATCCTCTGGTCTTAATAGCTGTTTGTCATGAGGAAACTTAAAACAAACTAGTGAATTCAGACAAAAAGTTTCATTGTACTGATATCTCACAATAAGTATTTGTTCATGAGAAAGATATTACATTTCCTGCTTAGACAATAACTGTACTACATCCAAATTGCAATGTAAGGGTGTGTTTCTGCTCTCTGGCAGAGCCCTGTGCTCCATAGGGACAGACATGAGCATATCCTTGGCTTCACCTTCTGATATTTATAGAGGGGAAAATGCACATGTACACATAGGCTGTAAAGGCTTGTGCTTCTGGCAACTTATTTGAATTATTAATTAGAATTGTTTTGTATTAATGCTTTCTGCTTTTGTCCAAGGGAAATGCAGAATGGCAGGTGTGGAGTGGAAGGTTCTTTATCTTAGCAACAACTTAACACAGACATGGCGAGAATTACTACCCCACTGTAGTTATCCACTAAACTCGTATTTGAGTTAATAAAATCACTTTCACCCACAATGATAAAAATAATATAAGCAGTAAATGCTACTCACTGAAGCATAACAAAGGCTATCTTCAGTAGGGCCACTTAACGAGAAAATGTGCTGGGCTGTGTAGAGGCAAGTGCATTCTTTTTTCATATTAAACAGGCAAAACTAACCTCAGTTAAAGTTCAGATGGTTATAAAATAGAACTCATTTACCCAGTTACTTACCAGGTAGAGTTTCCACAGTCCCTGAAAGTCCACCCCATTTTTCACATTTTCTCCTAGTGCCTCATCACCCAAACCATTTCCCATACCAGCTACTCTGCCACAGTCAGGAAGCAGGAACAGCCAATGTCCCAAGAAGAGCAAATGCTGGACTTTAAACTCACCCAGGGAAAGCTTCACCACCCATTTATCAGGACTACACACCTGAGGAGCATTGCTGGAAACGACCAAGCAAGGTACAAGTGACATGTGCTCCCAGAGTGCACCAACAGGCCTTAATCATTCTCATCACCCTCACCTGGAACTCCTACTCATATCCACTCTGCTCCTGAATCATTTTCCCTTGTGGAGTAGTTCAGTTTTGGTTTGGGTCATTTGGTTTTGTTTTGTTTTGGGTTTTGGTGGTTGATTCTTTTTGTTTGTGTTGGTTGGTTGGTCGGTCGGTTTTGGGGGGGGGAGGGGGTGTTGTTTGTGAGTTTTTTTACCTGTTTGTTTTGGGGGGTTTGTGTTTGTTTGTTGGTTTTTTTCCCCCTGTGCCTTGACAGAATTTTTTCCATAATAATGGGCCAAATTCTCATAACTATTAACCAAGTATTTTGGGGAAGTACACTTAGAAAATAACACCTCTAATATTTCCTGGTGGACAGCAATGGCAGTTCTTATTATGACTTTTGTTTTGTCTCCTCTTTTTAATTTTTTTTAAATAAAAATGCATGCAAAATGCAGTTCATCAGCATATTCATCAGAAATTAGATACAAATGTTTCAGCAAAGATAATAGAAAATGTGGTTGTCACTCATAAGACTCACTTAATTCGCAGGTTTATTAAGAAAGAAAGAAATCCTCCACACACCTTTTTTTTCCTGAGTTGGATATTTTTGGCTAAGAAAGAAAGTTTGTTGGAAAACTCCATGCATTGTGAATATATTGACAGTATTTCTCTGTAAAACATTTCTTTAGACTTTTACTTACGTATGTCTGGTGGGGGGAAGGTTAGTGCATTTTGTTTTGGTTTTATTAGTTTTGGTTTTGTTTTGGTTTGATTTTTTTCTTCTTTTTAATTAATTAAAAATACAGTTTATAGCAAATGCCAGCACCTACTTTTTTTTCTTGAATGGCCCATCCTCAGAAACTTATTTTCACTTCAGCAAGGAACTTGGGCTTTTTAGCCTTGAAAACTGAGCTGAAAAGGCCAGCTGGCATAGCTCTGGAGGCAAGCAGCTGAAACCTGATTTTCTGTCACAGGAAGCATCAGGCCAGATTCTATCTTGAAATAAATTAACATGGTTGCATAGAATTGAAGGAACAGGTCCATAATAACTTTTTTGATTTGAGAACATCATTGAAAGATTCATTGTTAATAGGGCTAATCCTTGAATGAGGGAAAAGATGAGATCCTTACCTAGGAAAATTAATCAGAATTGCTTTATGGTTTATTCAGAACTGTTGAGCAACTCTGATTTTAAACAGCTGAAGTTCTCATCCAAACTAATAGAGTTAGCCCAAATTTAGCGAGTGCCGATGGTTTATATTTTTATTTATTGATTTTTTTTCTGGCTTATTTATGTATTTGCATAACTGCTTTAAAAATATTTGGCCAGCATCTACTTAGGAAAAAGATGGGATAATTTAGTGACTACTTTAAATTAGTGACTTCTGATTTAATCAGAATGGAAGGTCAGTGAATTTCTGTGCTTTAGATGTCTTGTGTGGTCTCAGGTAAATCACACCATTTATGTCAGTGCAGTGCAGGCAAAAGTAATTTCATATCACAGAAAAAGGTGATTTTTATAGAATGAGGGCAATAAAAGTTCATTAATATCAGAATAGAAACATGAGTTTCTCTGTGAAAGGGAATGGACTCTAATCTGCAGGAAAATTTTCAGTTTATTTTGAGAAATACTGCAAGGTTCCTGTAGAGCTAATACAGTTTTGACCACCATACTCCTACCTGTCCCCATCCTGTCCCCAACAAGCTCATATTCTTGCTCTAGGGCTTAATTTCAGTTGTGTACATTGTGTAGCTAAAAGGTTGATATACAATAAGTAAANGGGGGGAGGGTGTGGGGGTGTGGGGAAGGGAGGGCATATGAGTGAGAGGTGGGTATGTGGGGTGGAATAGAACAGAATGAAAATGAAAAGGTAAAATGAAAATGGATAGCTGCACTTACTTCAGCGTAATAGTAATGGATAACTTTCACACGCAGTAATAATCTGGTGTGGTTGTTTCCAAAACTCTTTATACTACAGTGCAAAAGTGGAAAATTCCAACTCAAATCTATTTTGGTATAGCTTCAGATTATATAAAAATTTTACTTGAGGTAACTTTTCCTTTCCCTTCGATTTCATCATTCACAAAAATAACCCAGCAAACAACCATACCGCCCCTCAAATCCCTCAGAACTTTAAGAGGTATACAAGTTATCCTGTTACAAAAAAACAAATTTTTGCTAAATTATTAAGAAAAACTGGTTGGTTTTCTTAGGTTGGGATTTTTTCTGCTCTAGATCTTTTTTTTTTGTTTTTTTGCGTTTTTTTCCAATTAGGAACTGTCAGTAAATCATGTCAGGAATAAATTTATTAAAACAGTATAATATAAACACTGTCTTTTCAAAGTGGTGAAATTCTTAGATGTAAATATATATAATGTCTTCTCTAACTATACTCTAGTGTAGTCTGTAAAAAAAAAAAACAAACAAAAAACCCAAAAGGAACCAGAAAAACCTCAAACCCAAAAACATGAGCTATATTTGTATTATTGTTTATTTTTTTTAATTTAACATCACTAGGAACACTTTTCTTCTGACGCAGGTTTTTATTTTTGATTGCTTTTGGCAGTTAAGTACATTTGGGCAGGATGGATTACAAATCTAACTTCTTTTAGGCTCAATGAATTCTTTGTTTTTTTCTAGATATTGTGTTTTTCATTACCTTTTCTTGGTAGTGAAAACAGAACCGTGACTCTATCTGCTTTGCTCAAGAGGTTCATGGAAGACATGAAGTAGGTTTCAGATCTGTGTATAGTTAATTTAGGGTGCGTCTCTTTGAGATTACAATGTGTCTGAAAGAATGTACAGTAGATTACCATCACATCAGTAAGGTAAGAACAGAATTGTATTTCTGTCCTCGGATATGCAATTTCAATGTCTGTGGAATTCTGAGATTTGTGAACCTTGATAGTATTAAACGTATGTCATTTGACTAGACCTTCAGTTGTTATTATGACATATTTAGATATGAAGGGTTATTGCCTCTAAATCTCTTTTTTTTTTTCCATCACAATATTTATGTCCCCAAGATTTGCCAAAGCAAAGGGCACTCACAGGAGGCACACAGCATACACTAAAATCTCCTATCTTCTGAAGGCTTTGATCAGCATAGAAATAGCTCTTGACACTAAAAATTGGATTGCATTAGTATTAATATTCAACAGTGTGGTAAATGAAAATAAATTTGCATTCATTTCATGCTCCAGACTAAATGAGACATTGCTGATAAAACTAAATACATTCGCTTCACTGTTTGAAGGTTATCTTTGCAACTATAAAGGTTATAGGTTGTGTTTGTTTAATGGAAGATCAGGTAGTACAGTATGAAATGACAGACATACTGGGAAAATCTCATGACTCAGAGCTGGGGTAAAACCCAATGAACATAGCCTGTCATGAAAAAAAAAAAAAAAAGGCAAGCAGGAAAACATTTTTTAATTTATTGGAATATATTCAGAATTTGAAAACATTTCCTAAGTGGCACTATAATAAGACCTTTCAAATCTGAATTAATTGATGGAATAACTAATATTAAGACCATGGCATTCAAATTTTAGATATTGAGGTTTACAGTTCTCCATATTATGGGCCATTATAGACATGAATTCAGGTTTTTTAGTCTCAAGTGAGTTTCCTGACCATGGGGTAAATAGTAATTGGAGAGTTTCTTTCTCTCTTTCCCATTTTTGACCAACACCTTTAATGAAATATGAAGAAAACTTTCCAAGAAAAAAGTGGCCACTGAAATCTATATATTTCTAGGCAAGGTTTATTTTTAACAAATCAATGTTTTTCATTGATATGTCTTCTGTCTGAATACTCCTGCATAGCACTAAGTCTGAAGTTCCTTGCCCCTAGTCACATAGAGGGTTGAAGAATGTTGTTTAGCCATCTGTCCTTCCCTGTTTCGCCTGAAACACAATGTTTCTACTGACTGTTGTGCCTTTCATTTGATGGGAGAGGGAATTGCCTCTTTTGCATTCTGACAGGCAAAAACTGTTGCAATTCAAGAAATGATGCTATCTCTTAATGACAAAAGCATCAGAAAATAAATGAAAAAAGAAAAAAATGGCTTCTATTTG